>JANHFO010003763.1:100366-121189 GCA_032468095.1 Pareas carinatus
TCCTTCCTTCCTTCCTTCCTTCCTTCCTTCCTTCCTTCCTTCCTTCCTTCCTTCCTTCCTTCCTTCCTTCCTGTTAGTTAGTTAGTTAGTTAGTTAGTTAGTTAGTTAGTTAGTTAGTTAGTTAGTGTGTGTAGTTCATTGAAACTGGGATACATTACTAAAGTTATTGTTCAAAATAGACAAGGATAGGGAAACTTCTGTTTCTAAACTCAGATTCCAAGAAGGTAGATGAAATCATATTTATATCTAAATATTAGACAAAATAGTATTAGTATATTAAATTGCTGAAGGGAGGCATGGATGACTGAAACTTCATCTCATATATAAATTGGAAGCATTTACAAAAAAACTGATATAGATAAACTCCTGTAAGGAGTGTTTATTGCTTTTCTTCATTTCATGCCGTCTTTAGATACTGATGGTGGCTGTGGCTGCTTCTGACAAGCATCATCTCAGTCTTTTAATGAAGATGGCGAATCAATTATCCATATAGTCATTTCTAGTTGTAATATTGTAATATTTATGTATTTTCAGCTTCCTTTAAATACCCTGTGAAGAACTACTCATAGTTAATCTGTAAGGAGATGAGTTTTCTCTCTCACCTCAAAATAATTACTTGTGTTTGGGGATCTTACATTCCCTGAAATTCTTAAAAGTGTAGAAAGTGGTGCTGAAAGTAAAAGTGAGCAGGAAATATAAGCAATTGCATACTTTGGTGCTGAAAAGCATTGGGGCCTTTGAAGATTAGCTATTTGGGAGAGACTGCTTTCAGGCTGAAATTTTAATACACCTGATGAAAGATATCTTCTATTTCCTTACCTTTTCTTTGATCTCTTTCCCTGTCTATATTTACATCTAGTTTTGTTTCCCTCTTTCTCGTCACTTCCCAGAGCTGCTACTGTTGATCCCATCTCCATCCTGTGATTATTTTATCTTCTTTTCTTCTGACATTACTTATAAAAAAGCTAATGCAGAATAGTGGGCTCTTGTGCTGGCCTTCTCTTCACATACATCGATTCCTCTGTCCAATTGCTCAGAGACTGCTATTACTCTATTACAGTGGCAATCTTTAAAAAAACGTTCTTTAAATTCTATTAATTTCTGTCCAAACAGTCTCTTAAGTGCTATTAATAAATTATATACCAAACATATGTGGGGACCTCTTGGACTGACTAGAAGAAAAGCAGGTCTTGGCTGGTAAAGATTTAGGAAAGAACAGTCCCGAATAATCAATTGTAGACTAATTCAGTGGTCGCCAACCTTTTTGACCTCAGAGACCACCAAACTCATAATTTGAAATCCTGAGGACCACCAATATGAATTTTTAAAAAATTCTTCGCGGTGGCAGGCTGTTCTTGCCCGCCACATGCATGCTTCATGGCGCTGCGACCACAAGAAGCTCCACAGGCCATTTTCATCGCCACCTGCCCTGCGGGTCCACGGGTTTGTCTGGAGCAACAAGGGGAATGGGGTAGCCCAGCAGAAGAGCCTTTGATTCCACCTCGCTCGGTGGAGCAGCTCTGGCTGGTTGGAGGAAGCAGCACTTTCCCAAACCTGCGCAGATGCCTAGACTTCCTTTCTGTTTTTGGGGGAGCGTGACAGTAGGAAGAGGAACCCCTCCCCCTCTCCCCAAAGTTTCCGAGACTGCTCGCCTCGGCTTCCAACGGCGAATTGGGTAGACCCAGAGAGTAGGGTAGACTCCGCCGAGGCACTCAGATATGTCAGGGGGAGCCAGGTGAGGGGCGATTCTTGGCCAGGGCCAGTGGCCCAAACTCAAGTGGGAAAGTTGAGGGAGCCAGTCGAGGCTGCTGGGGGGGAGGGGGACCCAGCAAGGACTGCCTGTCCAGCCAATCTCAGACCATGCTCGGCGTGCCTCTCAGCCCTACATAATGAAATCATGGCTCTGCTTGGCCAAGGATGATGGGGTTTGAGTCCTTGTCCATGCCTGCCCCCTCCGCACCATCCGCCAAAGATGCAGCCTGTCCCCATTTTAGACCGTTTCGCCTACTTTGTTCTCTGGCACCACCACCCAACTCTGCCATTCACCCACCCTGCATACAACTCCCCCAGACCTCTTGCCCTTCGTTCCTTCCCCGGGATGGCGATGTCCTGCACCTACCTTACCTGGCTTCACCTTGGCCATCCATGCCTGGCCGACGCTCAGTGAGGGCCGGGTTACACCGCCAGAGCCTCCCCTCCGCTGCCTGCTCTCTTCCCGGCACCACTGCAGCGAGGAGCACAGCTAGCCATTTTCACCCAGTATCAATTATTAATCCATTTGAGCCCGAGACCATGCGGCCCATCCAAATGTTACCACAGACCACAGGTTGGTGACCACTGAACTAATCAATTATGCTAAACCATGTGGCAGAAATGTTAGATCTCTAAAAATCATAATGGAAAAAATCAAACACACCTATGGATTGCAATCTTACCAGATAAATTATTACATTCTATAAAAGTAAATACATACAAGTCAAATGTACAGTGAATAGAAGCATTTGAGCCCAAATTCTCATTATACAATGGTTTAAACAAGACTCTTTAATTTAATATGTATATCAAGTTCCTAATAGGTATCTAACCTCTAAGAAAATGTTCATTTCATCCCTCAGTGCTAGCAATCAAATCATTATCTATTTTTCTTTATGCAGATAATGTGATCATCCTCGTCCTGATACATGCTGATTTCAAAGTTTATGTTTGCAGTAGTCTCGACTTAACAGCCATTCATTAGTGACCCTTCAAAGTTATAATGGCACTGAAAAAAGTGACTTATGACTGTTTTTCACACTGACGACTTTTGCAACATCCTCATAGTCACCTGATCAAAATTCAGATGCTTGCAACTGGCTCATATTTATGAAGTCCTGTGATCACCTTTTGCAACCTTTTTGACAAGCAAAGTGAATGAATGGGAAGCCAAATTCATCTAGCAACCATTTTACTAATTTAACAACTGCAGTGATTCACTTAAGAATTGTGGCAAGAAAGATCTTAAAATTAGACAAAACTCACTTAACAACTGTCTCACTTAGTAATGGAAATTTTGAATTCAATTGGAGTTGTATGTTGAGGAGTATCTATATCGTAAGGAAGAAAAAAAGAGAAAGTAATTGTAGTAAAACAAAAATAGTCACATTCACAAAATAATGCATAAAAATCTGCCATAAATGAAAAATCAAATGCAATCCGTCTGAACAGATGTTTTCAGATATTAAGAAGACTGAAATACAATTCCTAATTTGTTGAAAAATGTAAAATACTTGGAAATTGTGTTTCATTCCTCTGATAGAAAGTGCAAGAAAAAACCTATTTCATCTTGCGCACAAAAATCCAATCATTAGATTTGTCAAGCACTATGAAAATAATCACACTCCTTTTCGAATCACACTTTTCAGGGCCAAAGTGCTGAGTTCAAAGTACTTTGGCACACAATATCTATAAAGATGGGAGGAAATGAAGGTACTTCGGCACAAGTCCTTAAGAGCAATTCATCACTCACTGCATTTCAGTGCAAGCTGAGGCCAGAGCTGAGTTGCATTACAGTGAGACCCCACAGGAGGCTTTACTCATTGAAATACTAATTAAAATTAATTTTGAGAGAGAAAAGTGTCTATTCCAATCGCTCTATGTTGAATCTAAGTTTGACTTCTCATTAAAAAAAAAAGCATATAACTTCAACCTGCTGTGAAATCTCGGTTCGCTGGAGTCTGGGAGATCCTTTTAAGAAATCTTGCTATGTATTCTGGATCTAGGGTTTATAGAAGGACCAGCATTTCATATAACTGGCCTGTGGAACAGGATTTATCTACTCTTTTAAGTATTTATATATTTTCTCTGACCCTCACAGAAGAACATATACTCTTCCCAGCTTTTGGCCTTTCCATCAAGGGTTGTAGAAGAGAGGTAGACATGGCGCTTTGTATCACTCCTTATTAATTACTTCAACTGTTCCATGAAAGAAATACCTTTTTCTGCTAGCTGACAAATCCGTAGAAATCTTTTAAAAGGTAGAAAAACACTCTTCTATCACGATCACTATAATGAAACTCATTATAGAATTACATTCCAATAGATTGTTCCGTGTTAAAAGGTAATTAGCTTTGTTTTTATTATTCTAATTTATGATATGTTGGGTGTACTATACTTAGAATGTTGGTCTGTGATCACAAAAAAAC
Source organism: Pareas carinatus (assembly GCA_032468095.1). Taxonomy (NCBI): domain Eukaryota; kingdom Metazoa; phylum Chordata; class Lepidosauria; order Squamata; family Pareidae; genus Pareas; species Pareas carinatus. The sequence continues at coordinate 104,548 of JANHFO010003763.1, forward strand.
TTTGATACTTAATGCTATTCCTATTTCCTTCTACAAGTAGAAGTCTTATCATCCCCATACTTTTCTCACATGAGATAATTCTATATGAGATTGGTTGATTTTGCGGATAGGAATCAGCTGCTTTCACTGGAAATTTTACTCAGAAGTAATTTATGCTTTTGTTTTGCTTTGTTTTTGACTTGACCCTCTTATTGGGCGTGTGACTTTTAGCAAGTGTACATGCACAGATATGCCTGTGCAAATCTGTCACATTTTGGCAAATATGTTACATATATACAAGGATGTTCTTCAGCTAGACTTAGCAACTCAAAATTGACAAGAGGGAAAGCTTTCAACAGTATATTTGTATACACGCAAACACATGCATGTGCATGAATGTCTGTATAAATATGTGCATGTACATTCATTCTGTTGACTCTTCATTTGGGGGGAATCATAATTTTTTAAGGAAAATTATTTCTGTCCTTCAATTATTGGTTAAAGTTTTTTAATATTTTGGGAGCAAGTGACCTCAAGAACTGTTCAAGCTCATAAATAATACTAGAGCTGGCCAATTAAAAATGAACATAGAATCAGTGGTCCTTTTCTTGGTCTCATCCTTTATGATCTAAAAGGGGTGAGTAGGTGAAATGAAACATTTTCAGTGATAATATTGAAACTGAAATATTTCCTGTGAATATTTACTGGGCTGCTTCTATTTTTAGTTTCAAGATGCTTCTTAAGATATACTGCGTTTTGCATTTTAATGTATAGCTTTGGTCTGCTTTGTTTGCTGCACTCATTTAATTGGACCTTTGCTCTAAGATCTCTGTTGTATCTATTTTGCTGCATAATGTTGTTGAATAGAGTTAATAAAAATAATTGTTTTTATCTTTGTTACATTGTTTCTAAGGAGGAGGCTATAAAGGATTCATCAGGTCAAGAGGATGAGACACAGTCCTCGAATGGTGATGCAGTTTCATCTGTCGTACCAGAAATAATTCGCCCACGTCGTTGTAAATACTTTGATACAAGTATGTATTTTCTAAATCAGTTTTCAAACATTTTAAAAATGCACATAAAGCTGTACAAATATTTGAGCATTCCCATATGCAGTAAATGAACATCAGGAGAGCTAGAACCATGACAATGATGAAATCTGTGTAGACATTTACACAAATTTAATGACACAAAGGCAGTGATTTTTTCTCTCTCGATAGTTGAAATCTTCTGGCTGTATGGAAAGAATCTGTCTTTCAGTTCTTCATTTTTTTAAAGCATCTGCAAGGAGAAAATGTTTTCTCGTGGAAGGAGAATGTTTATGAACTTCAGAGCTCTTATCAACTGCTGGTTGGGGACAGTAAGAACTTTCTGTACAAATAAAAAAATTCTTTTCTTTATGGAGAAAAAGAGATAATAGTTGTTTGTCTTTACAATGAAGGTGCTTATCAAGGATAAATTGTGTGGGGAGTAGGAGAATGATCCTTTCTAAAGTCTTGTCTCTTGATATCATTGGATCTACTAAGGAACATATTAGGTATTTTTTCTGTAAAGATAAGGCTGGTTGGTGTCAAAACTTCTGAAGCCCATATTTGAATCTACTGCCCTACTTTCTAATACATTTCTGAGAAGAGTATAACAATTATGTGTAAAAACATAATCCTTGTATATATAGCACGTATGATGCTATTATTGCATTCAAGTGAGAAAATTCTCTGTGCTCTGGAAGAAAGCATTTCTAAGTACTGGATATCATTTTTCTTGTTTGCTAATGAGATAGTAAGCTCTGGGTACTGCCATGCTGAATCCTGAAGGGTGGAAAAAGAGGAAGGAGGTCTTGAAGAGAGGGGGCTGGTGATTTGTTAAGTCAGAGATTCTCCACTTCTGATGTTCACAGCTAATATTTGGAAAATTGACTAGAGAAATAGAGACTTTGCTGATGTTATGTCTGAACCAATCATTGCTCTAATATTTATATTTGTCTATATAAATGCTAAGAATTTTAACTAGCTTTTCTTCCGCTCCTGCCTGTTTCTTGCCTAGCTTATTTCTACTTAGGTATACATGTATATGAGCAAAAATGCTGTTACCATAAAGTTAGTGAGTCACCAAAATGCAGCAAAATAATTTTGTATGCCAGCAAAACCAATATACGACATAGCAATTTTAATGAATCTCTGCTTTAAAATGTCATTTGTACTTCCTCTTTGTGTATGGGATTGGTGGGAGGGTGAAATGATTACATAAAATTATTTTACAATGAATTGCCTAGTTAATATATTCTGAAACATTTGTATATATCCTTCTAATTTATAGTCCTGAAAGAATATAGTTAACATTTAACTGTGTGAATCTTTCTCCCTGTTCTTTATATGAAGAAGCATTTCTTTTTTAAAAAAGTATTGCATGCTAAAACTTGTCTCTGACAAAAGCTTGTTTTATAATTTAATGCTATTGTTTTTTTTGACTTTCAAGATATGGATGTTCCTAAGCAACATCTTGTTGTATATATCAGCTCTTTAGAAGTCCTGTTTACCTAAAATAACTATATTAAAATGTATATTTTTCAATATTTTTCAAAATTGGAAACCTCCTAGCTTACTGTAATTCAGAGTATTATGAGTCAGGACATACTAACCACAATTAGTCACACAGAGTTGCTTGTGACATCACAGTTCAATATTTAAGTACTCAACCAGATATAGGACCTGAAAAATCTGTCTGTAGAAAATAGTTTGTTTGAAGAAATGTAAATTCAGGATAGCTATCCTTATGCAAGTGAAAATTGTTATTTTTTTTTAATACAGATAGTGAAATAGAAGAGGAATCTGAGGAAGACGAAGACTATATTCCTTCAGAAGACTGGAAAAAAGTAAATATGCGTTTTATGAAAAATTGTTATCAACATAATATGCCTATTATACAAATTAATTTGTTAGAAAAGTTATTCTTAACATTAGAAGTATTCAAAGCTCCATCTTATGAATATTATATTTGAATGATCTCAGACTGGGTACTTTGCCAGACGGTCTGAAGCACGCAGCTATAGTTTATTTTAAAAGTTCTAACCCTGACGAAAATAACATAATTGATGAAATCTTGTCAGTTAAAATATATCGAGCATTTAAGAGGACTCCATTAATATAGCAAAGTTTTTTGGGGGGGAGATTGGAAAAAAGGTTTTATTAGTTACATCTGCAATTTAATTACGTTTCATTGAAATTTTCTTCTCCTTCTTTATCTAAATGATGGTAGCTGAAGAAAGAAACATTTTACTGTTGTGTCTGCCTGATAACTAGTGGCCAGATTGAAAAGCTTGTTCTGACGTGGTGCAGATTTTTTTTAAATCTCACGTTCAAGGGTAACAGCTTGGTTTTGCAGATAAACTGGATCATTTATTACTAAAGTGTACTTGCTTCATCCTCATACAACAAGACAGAATTCCAGAATATTTTTTATTCGCGAGCAATGGCAGCAAAGAAAACATTAATTTTATATGCAAGTAATCTGCTTTGCCATTTTCCCAACTAGATACAATCTGAAATTATGGTTTATAGCTGCTGCAAACTCTTTGCATTTGGCAGCAGCAAGCCCAGAATTTGGATCAAATATTAACTTATTGTTTGTTTCTGAGTTCCTGATTTGTTTAGCCACTCAAGTTAGGAACTATTTGGCAGTTTTTTAAAAAATGCTATAGAATCTGGCATTTGAATTGGCTAATTTGGCTATTATTAATCCATGTAATAGTTTACATTAAATAAAGAAGTCAGTATGTGAACAAATATACTTTTTCATACTTTTAAATTGTTTTTTAATTGCAATTGATACTTGACTGTCTTTCTCATTATTGAACAGTATGGTGTTTGATCTGTGTTTAAAGATGATTTATACATTTTTCCAAACAGGAAATCATGGTGGGCTCCATGTATCAAGCTGAAATTCCAGTTGGTATATCTAAATATAAAGAGAATGAGAAAGGTAAAGTAATTGATAATTCATTTTAATTAAGGTTACAATTAAGATTTTAGGTGAGTTCTTCAGGAGACTTACATCAGGAAGATTGATGTATAAAATTCTTGCAATTGGTACAGCATTCATAAGGATAAGGTATAAAATATGAAGAATATGCAGGAAATCTTGGCATTTATTCATACCAAGGAAATAATATGTAGGAAATAGAAGCAGATTTTGAGTATCAGTTTAAACAAATTAGTTTGTTTCCCTTGGTGTGTTTCTATTGTTTGAAATTAGTGTTATATGTGAACTCAAATCACTTTGTTTTATTAAAAACAAACTGACACATACATACACAAAGGTAAGGGATGATGTGTGGTTTCCTTACCACTACATAGTTACAAAACTGGATTTCCCATTATCAGGTGCAGGACTTTCCATTGCATCTCTCATGCATAAAACTTCAAAATTCCCAACTTCAAAATTCCTAACATTCCACGAATTACTGATCAATAAGAATATCTCAAGCTGCTTAGTTCAGCAGCACAGTCATATGTGTTATAATTGAATGGGATGGTGTTTGCATAGAAACCAGCCTGAATTACAGCATCCATAATAGTAACATCATTTCTCAGAAATTGTAGCTGTGGTGCTTTGGAGGTTGCAGAAACTTTTAAGAACAACTTATTGGTTGAGCAACTCCCACAGTTTATGGCAGTTGGAAACTTGTTAGTGTATATACTGAAGTGAGATGGATGTAATTCCAATTAATTCAAAACATTGGTTCTGTCTGGTTCAATGCTTAATGCTTAATTAGCTGGGTAACACCCTGATTCTCTTGTTGGCTACTTTTATGGAGGACTTTGAATTATGTACTATTTTATGTCAAGGTTACATGATGTGTTTGGAAACTAGTCCTATAGTTGAGAGCCTGTTTGGTCTAATGGTCAAGGCACCAGCTAGAAAACAGGAGACAGTGAGTTCAAATCCCATCTTAGCTAGAAAGCAATCTGGGTGATTTTGGGCCAGTCACTCAATCTCAGCACAACCCACCTCACAGGATTGTTGGTGTGGGGGAAATAGGAGGAGGAAGGAATATTGTGTGTATTTGCCAGTTGGAGTTATAAGCAAAAATAATAAAGGCTAAATAAATAATAAAGATATAAATAAATACAGAAAATATGTAACATAATTTTCTTTTCTTTTTTTTTGCCTTGTGTGCTTTTTCTCTCTCTTTTTCTTTTGTAAAAAAGATATAAAATTTAAAAGAATTAAAAGTTTTCATCATTCTGGTTTTATACGTGGCTAGCAGCATTTATGGATGTCAGATTTGCTAACATCCTCTATACATATATAGCTGGCAGGCTATAGTGAAATTTTAGAACAGTTTCTGCAAGAGATGTTAGAAAGCAAGGAGCAGGATATTTTTGCTATTATATTCCCAAAAAGATTCTTAACATTCAAGTACTAGTTTTTCCTTATATAAAAATATTAGAAAATAATTACTCAATATTGGCTCTAAAATTGTATTTTCTGTGGGAAATTATCAAATTTGATTAAACCATTCTGCAAAAGTAATGTCATTAGAAATCTACTTTGCACTTACCTGGAACTGGGTGAAATAAATAAAAAAGTAAACAGGATAAGGCTATTTCCAGAATCTCTGCTAGAGAAAATGCTTTTCCCTTCTTTAATTCAGATCTATTTTTCAGTAATATTTTTAAAAATCAGAAGTTTATGAACCATCTTAGAGGGAAGATAAAATGCAAAGAATTATCTGATCTCCAAACATTGTTAGGAAACATGTAATTTTTTCTGTCTCTAATTTTAGTGTATGAAAATGATGATCAATTGCTATGGAATCCAGATTACTTGACTGAAGATAAAGTGATTGAATTCCTTAATGAAGCCTCCAGACGGACAGGCGATGAGAGAGGAATTGATGCAATTCCTGAAGGATCCCATATTAAAGATAATGAACAGGTATATCGAATATATGGAAATCGCCAACAGAGCTTTTCCACTAACTGAAAAGGGAGTGATTTTGAACAGTTTCCCCCAATCCTCTTCCCCATTGTGTTGCATACATTTTTGTTAAAGTTTGCCCTGGAGGGTTGTGAGCTGTCCAAAACAGTGGAAGAAGATTGTGTGGATGATGAAAAGAGACAGAAAAAGTGGTTCAATTTTTTCCATCAGCAGAGGCATTTTAAGCAGGCTTTTCCTTTAGGATGTGCCTGTCAAAGGAATAATATTCTGTATACAATCTATAACATTTTTTAATATATTGAAGAGATGATTCAGAATTTTTATATTATCTATAGAAAAACCTGTAGGTTCATATTGCTTTGAGCTCTGTCATTTAAACATTAGAATTTTAAAATTAAAGCCTGTGAAGACAATTTGAACTTCTTTTTTTTGCAGGCTTTGTATGAATTAGTGAAGTGTAATTTTGATACAGATGAAGCGTTAAGAAGATTGAGATTTAATGTAAAAGCAGCCCGAGGTATGTATGATTTATTTATTTTAATGTGTTTCACTGTTGTGAATTTCTACATCATTTTTAAAATTTGTTTCTTACATTTATACACTCACACATAGACACAGTGACTTCAGTTTTGTGGTATACACATATATTATTATGAGTAACCATATTTTCCTTCTGGTAGATATGGAGAAAGAGTTCATCTGAAGATGCCATGTAATTGGGGTGGTGGAGGAGGTGGGACGGGAAGAGGACAGGGAGGACCTATTTCATAGCACATCTTTTGCTGTGGAGGTATTTCCATACTACCTTGGTTATCTTGAAAACTAGTATAGCATAAAAAAAGATAATGATGGTAACTCATGGCATTGTGTTTTCACAATGCAATGATTTCTGTAAGTCTGTGTGAATGTGAAAAACGTCTGTGCAGAAAATATTTTGTCTGCTCTGAAAATGAAAAGGACAGAAAGAAAGGAGTGGTCCCTTGCTAGATCCTGGTTTCAAAACCAATTAATCCCCAATCTTATCCTAGGAAATAAATTAGGAAGGAAGAAGATGCTTACAGTACAAAGCATTTGCTCACCTTTTCCATGTACTCTTTTAAATACTTCCCGATTCCAAAGACCTTTATCTAAATAAAATGGTCCTGTATCAAACATGAGACATGCTATCATTTTTAATACTTATTATTTAGTTTCTTATTAATGTACGTATTGTATTATTTTAATTCAGAGGAGCTGTCTGTCTGGACAGAAGAAGAATGTAGAAATTTTGAACAAGGTTTGAAGGCTTATGGAAAGGATTTTCACTTAATCCAAGCAAACAAGGTTAGTAACTTGTATAATGATGAAAAGCATTAAGTGCAAAAATGCAAGGTGGGGGGTCTCAGTTTTGCCTTCTTTCAACACAGAGCTAGAAGAGGCTGAATAGTTCATGGCCACCATGGTAACAACAGAGATGATCCATGTACTGAAGGCATGGACAGCCTGAATATAGAATACTAGATAGAATTCCATTTTATCTCTGACCTGTAAGCCAAAAATCACCCTTCCAGCTGTTCCAATTTGGAAAATTGATTTGAGTGAAGTCACATTTTTATTGTAATGAAGGCAATACAGCTAGACCTCCACTTACAACCATTCATTTAATAAGTTCCAAGTTAAAATGGCACTGAAAGTGAGTTCTGACTGATTTTCACAATGATCGTTGCAGCATTCCTGTGATTATGTGATCAGAATTTGGACGGTTGGCAACTGGCACCTATTAGTGATCCCCTTTTGCGACCTTCTGACAACCAAAGTCTGTCGGGAAGCCAGATTCACTTAACAACCTTGTTACTAACTGAACAACTGCAGTGATTCACTTAACATGTGTCAAGAAAAGTTGTAAAATGGGGGAAAACTCACTTAGCAATTCTCTTGCTTAGCAATGGAAATTTTAGACTCAATTGTAAGTTGAGGACTATTTGTATTATTGTGTATTTTTACTCTAATTTAGCACTTAAAGAGTGCTTTTAGCCTTAACTTCATGAGACCACAGTATGACAAATGAAGTTATTCTTGGTTATGGAATGTTATGATTCTTCAATAGATTGAATTTTCCTTTTCCTTATTAACACTGATTATCACTGGTCACCAGTGGCTATCACTTAACCTTCATTAAGATTGAGGCTGACCAAGATTTCATCCATCTTAAACAGAGAATCTTGGTAACGTTAACCAGGCTTCATTTTAGAATTAAGTTAGAGCCCTGGCATTAGCATGTGACAACCTTGGAGTAGCTGCTAAATCCCATTTCACCCACAGGATGCTACACTGCCGATGCATATCTTGTTCCCCTTATGTTACCCAGTTGGATCTTCAAGCAGTCTTTATTTAATGTTTAGCAGTACCTTAAAATAGTATTACTTAAAGCAGGCAGAAGTATTATGGAGAAATTATGATGATGGCTCCTTACCTTTGAAGTGCTGCTGTCGAATCACTGGCTCTAATATAGTCAATGTATCAATATATTTGAATTGATTCCATCTCTCAATCCCTTTTGTTTATATTTTTACACTATTTGATTGCAGTTCTAGTGGCTTGTGTAATTATGACGGTAATTCTGTTGGATTATACCGTAGTTTTATTGAGATATAGTTCTTTTGATTGTATAGAGCAGTGATTGCCAACCATTTTGACCTCTGGGATCATCAAATTCATAATTTGAAATCTCAAGAACCACCAATATGAATTTTTATATTTTATATTAATTAATATAAAAGGCACCTATTTAATATAACAAATTAAAAATGCTTATTTAATTATAACAAGACCATAAATGCTTATTTAAGCATAAAAAAATCTTTAAAGGTTGTTCAATTGTAGCAAAATTATTAAAGTTAGTTGAATTATTACAAAATAATTGAGACTTATTTGTATTATACATTTTTAGTGTTATATTTGTTCCTACATGAGAGAAAGACAGAAAGAGAGAGAATGAGAGAAAGAGACAGACAGACACACACACAGATACACATAGAGAGAATGAGAGAGACACACAGACACAGAGAGAATGAGAGAGACACACACACAGAGAGAGAAAGAGACAGACATACACACACATACCGCTCTGACGCTCCACTGCCCCCTCCTCACTTGCTCGCCGACCAGGCCGATCTTCAGGTGCCGCGCAGTAGGCCGATCTCGCGCGGCAGCCCATCTCCGGGCACTGCTTGGCGGACCATCTCCAGGCGAAGCACGGTGGGCCATCTTCAGATGCCACACAGCAGGCCGATCTTGACCTGGAAGGGAAAGCCGGCGCTGGGTCAAAGGGGGAAGCCGCCAGTGGGCCAAAGAGGAAAGCTCTAAGAGGGAAACCCCAGGCAGGCTGAAGATGGAAGCCACCAGCCGACCGAAGGGGGAAGCCGCCAGAAAGCCCCTCGCACCTCGTCAGTGTTCACTCGTGAAGCCACAAGTGTGGGGGGGCAGTTGCATGGCTGGCCGCATCTTATTGAACGCAGTCAGCTCGCAGCCCACTCAGATTGGCTCATGGCCCACCAGTGGTCCGCTGATATAGAGTTCTGTTTGTCTCTTTAAAAGCCTTTGCATCCCAGAAAGACATTAAGTGTTTTCTAATGTGTTTTTGATTAGCCTCCTGCTCTCAATCCATTGTTGCTGTCAATTAGCTAAAATGCTGAGTAGTTCTTTTCCTCATCCCTTTCTTAGCAGGAGTTCAGTTACTAAAAACATCATGATATTATCTCTGTGTTATTTCAAATAATTCTTCCCCACATCTACTCCATGAAGTGGAATTCTTCTCCAGCAAACTCAACAGAATGTAATTCTTTTAACAGAAGTGCTAGTTTTTTGTTCACTTTTTAAAAACTGATTTGTCTGACTTCTAGTGGTCTATTTTTGATTATTGATTGTATTATAGTCCTACTATCCTATTCTAGAATTATTTAAGCAAATGTATATGCAAATTAGAATACCAGCACAATCATGATAGTAGTGATATGTAGCTGTCAAGCATTGCACAGCCAAAAAGGGAAAATAATTAAGAGCAATTTGCTGTCTGCTGACTTGTCTATGAGTACCATCTTGACAAAAATGTTTCATATTGAATATTCCCTTTTGTATAGATATGTCCTTTAATATGAATTCTGTATTAAAGTATATTATATTCTTGGTGCATAGGTACGAACAAGATCTGTTGGAGAGTGTGTAGCATTTTACTACATGTGGAAAAAATCAGAACGATACGACTTTTTTGCTCAGCAGACAAGATTTGGTAAAAAGAAGTACAATCTTCATCCTGGTGTAACGTAAGTCTTGTTAACTACTGTACCAAATTTTTTTTTTAAAGATGGCTTTTTTAATTACCGTATTTTTCGCTCCATAAGCCGCACCTGACCATAAGACGCATTGCGCCCAGACGCCTCTAATCCAGGCCCTGCGAGTGTGCAGAGATCGATCCGCGGGGCATTCCAAGGTCTGGAGATCGGCCCGGGGGGCAGATTAAAGCCTTCCAGCCACCCCTTGGACCCGGAGATTGGCCCAGGGGCCAAATTAGAGCCTTCCCGGCACCCTGCAGATCGATCTCTGAGCCTCCAGACACCGCACCGGTCAATCTTCAGGTGCTGCACTTTTTGCAGTATTCGCTCCATAAAATGCACACACTTTCCCCCCCACTTTTTTTGGGGTGGAAGTGTGTCTTATGGAGCAAAAGATAAAGTAATTAGAAATGAAAGTGTTTTATAGTCATCAATCTGAATACCCACTTTTGTATTATATTAGATTATTATGTTGTCGTCTCAAAGGTACAGATACTATTATCAAAACTACAATTTTATCCTTTATTCCAAAGGTCTAGATGATATGTCTCATTTTTCCACAAATATGGCCAATATTATATAACTGATAGGAATATCAGTTTGGAAAAGCATAAGAAAAGTAGTTGAATGGGAATCTTAACTGAGATTCCTCTGATCTGAATCTGGGATTACACTCACCCACTTTCTTTTGTAAAAGCATTGTGCAAAGGTAGAAACTTGCTAAGTATGTCAGTTACCTCAAGAATTTCTGTGCACATTTCAACAATAAATAGCCCCAACTCACCCAGGAATAAAACAAAAAAAGCACATAGACAATAGACAACAAATAAAAGGATCATAAAAAAAATATTTAAAAATTTTTGTTTGACAAAGAAAAGTTACTTTGGGCAAGCCTTTGTTGTATTGCTTATTGTATAATGAATCTCCATTCAAAATTTTAAAAGGATTATTCTCTGATGAATGGACATTTTCTACTAAGGTGTATCATATTAGAATGATGCTTTAGGATTACTAGTCATTTAACAGCTGCAATTGGGACCCACCACTAAGTGATATAGTTGTTAAACAAGCTATCACATGATCGTTATAGGCTTACAATGTCACTTCTTCTATGGTTATTAAATGAATCACTCGTTGGCAAGATGTCACATGACTACAACTTGCCATTTTACTGCTGGCTTTCCCATTGACTTTATTTGTCAGAAGTCAGTTTTGAGGCATGCAGATTGAGATCATGTGACTGCAAGACACTACAACAGTTGTAAATGTGAAGATCAATTATACTTTTTTAAGCACTACCATAACTTTGAACAATGACTAAATAGGCCAGTCATTAAGTGAGAACTACCTGTATTCTTTAGTACCTTCAGCAAGAAAAAGATGCCGTAAGCATCAAATCATATGATGTATTGTAAACAAATTAATTGTTGAATTTCTGAACAAATTAATTGTTGAATTTCTGAACAAATTAATTGTTGAATTTCTAGGGTTTTACTCTATTATTTTTATCTTAATACATATTCATTGAATTTGGATTTTTTTTATCTTAAGTTCACTAATAGAACTTGCCTGGATCATATATAACAGTGTCATTTCTCTGGTTTTGCTTTACCACAATATGATTTAATATATGAGCAAACCAGGTAAATTTGTTTTCTTCCATAATAACTATGGTTTTAAAATATTGCCTTAGCATTAGCTGAACGCAGCTTGTTCAGTGTAGGACTGTATCACGTGGGAACAGTAAAGTGAAGCATATTTGAAGAGCAAATTTCTTGGTCGTTTTTTTAAAAGGGACTACATGGATCGTCTTTTAGATGAAAGTGAAAGTGCGGCATCCAGCAGAGCTCCTAGCCCTCCTCCTACAACTTCCAATAGTAGCACCAGTCATTCGGAAAGAGAGGACAGCACAACCAGCAATAGTAATCAGAATGGTAGGTAAAATATATCTTCCTCCATCTAAATTTCTCTAATGGCCCATTCTTTAAGCCAATAAATTACACTTTTACAAGTAATTTTCATCTAATTTTAAATTATTCTTCTGTACATTTTCCCATTTTGTTGGGGTTTTTTAAAGATGAAAACTACAATATTCAACTCTGCAAAAATGTATTTGGGGTCGGAAAAATATCTGGCTCGTGTATATTCTGCAGCTTCTTAATCACAGGGCTATCTTAAATATTTTATTTATTTGTCCGTTAGATTCATATCCTGCCTTTCTCAAAAAACCCAGTGTGGGGCTCCTTCTTCCTCTTGCTTTCCCCTCTCTGTAGTAGCTTGGACTGAAAGAGAAATATTGGCCAAACCTACATTTAAAACTTCCATCACTAAGGGTAAATTTAAAACTGGGCTTTTCCAGTCCAAGTGTAACATATTAGTGCAGCACCAGAGATATCTAAAGTCATAATATTGAATAAATAGTAGCGGGATGAGGGAAATACATACCAACTGGTAAACATTTAAATGCAAAGAAAATGAAATCAAATTTTGGGACATGAGATCGTCAACCACCTTTGTTGTGTGTCACTCAAATGGTTTGAAAGTTAATTAGTTATGTATTGTGTATATATGATAACGTCATATCCATGTTTTATGGCTTTTGTGACTTGTTTTTTTAAAGATGGCAGTTCTTTTCTGTTTTATATTCCCTTCTCTTTCTAGGTGTATCTACTAATGGGCCAAATGAGTTATCAAATAAAGATGACATGAAAATTGAAGGACTGCACATGAATGGACCAACAACTGGCAAAAAACCACATCTTGTGGATTTTGATACAAATGGTTACGAACCTGAAAACCTTTCCAATCATTCTAAACTTCCTCATTCAAATACAAGGCATGATGTGGAAGATACAAATGAAAGGCCTATGAAAAGGAGAAGAATCAACAGCAGTGACAAAGAGTGCACAGCTTCCTCTGAAATTTTCCAAGAAACAGTAGCCCATGGAAATTTTGAAGACCATGACACTGTGGGTGACTGAATATGTTTCATTCAAATAATTTTATGAGATTTCTGCATCTTCAGGGTTAATAGGTTCTCTTTACAGATTCAAATCCCATAAAATAATTTATGGAGATTTTGAAACATATTTTAATTGCTTCCTAATCCTAGCTAAGGTTACCGTGTACCTTTTGAAATCCTGAAATGCAGATACCGCAGGGGGATAATTTTATTTCGAACAGTCGGTTGCTATTGAACCGGTTGAGGGATGTTTTTTTATTATTATTATTATTTTAGGCACATTTTTTAGATTACTTCAGGGCATTAACCTGTCATGTAAAGTATACTTTGAAAAGTAGTCAACTTAAAATTCCCAAACAAAATTAATAAAATGGAAGTGAAGAAAGAAGCAATATTGAACAGTTTAAGGAATACCTGTAAATCCTGAAAGTTGCATGAGAATTCATTCGTGTGTATATGCATATGTATGTCTATGTGTGAGCATATGTATATATGTGTGTGTGTGTTTATCTATGTATGTATATACACATATATACATATACACATATATGAATGAATTATATTTTAAAAATAAACCAAGAGGTTTGTATGTAAAATTGTTGACATCAGTGATGTCTTTCCATATTCTTATCTGGAAATAAGAAATACTTTCTGTATTTTTCCAGATTTTGTAGCCTTTGAAAGATTTTTACAATACTAAAAAGAAGTGTGTAATTTTCATAACTTGTACAGTATGGTAAACTTTTGATCTTCTGAGAGTTGATCTTCTGAGGATTTGTCAGCTTCATTTTATTTTGCTAAAGCTTTTTTATTAATGAAAGTAAGTCATGTTTCAGAAAGCAGTAGAAATTTTAAATATTTAAATTGCTTGCCCAAATTGCGAATATCAGAATTTTCAAACTTTTATCTTGGGACAAATTGTAACTTAAAATGTTTTTAGATTAGCATGATGCTATGATTGCACAAATGTTCTTGCTTTTATAATTGTTTTTCAGATTTCTTTTTATTAGATAGACAAAAAAAATCAGCTAAAGGCTTTAATGTTGCTAACTCGTTAGTCAAGGTCATCCATTACCTTATTTATCAGTTTATATGTACATTTTGGTGATCACAGTAGTATTAGGAATTGAATCAATTAAATCTGGCTACCCTGATGAGGAACAAACGCTTAGCCTGCATGCTGTGGGGCCTTATGCTGCATCCCACAAATCCATGGATTAACTGCTTCTGAGGAAGTAGAAAAGTGTGGATAGTAGTTATTATGGCATGTATGTGTATTAATATGCACAGATTTGAGGTACTGTAAGGGTTAACCTTTTTTGCATTAGAAACAAATCCTTGTCAGTTTCAGGGATAGTTTCAGTAGTGACAGTCCCTAAATATAAAAAGATTTGGATTATGGCCATTATGAAGGTTTACAGAATCAATCACTCAATGACATATAAAGTCTTTCTTTTTTGTTGTTGCCACATTGGCTATGTAAAATAAAGTTAACCATGTGCTTGTCTTGGGGCTTACTTGAAATGTTACAACTATAGCTTCAAGTTGATCTGTTCGTTAATGATTTGGCAAAATAGAGTTTGATTTTAATTATGAAGTCCACTAATTTTTTAGCTTGTCCCAAAACAATTTTGTTGTAGTTCTTGGAGATCTTTTTTTTTTTGCCTTTTGCTTTCTCATGAAACATTTTTGATGAATTCCATGCTTTAACATTATAGGACTAGTATTTATTGTCTGTTGCTCACAAGCAGTATACATGTATAGATGAAATATTTAATCTTTTAAATTTTACCGCTTTAGGGAAAGTGCCATGGCTGACCAAACCCAGTTTTGTTAATATGAAAATCCAAAGTTTTTGTAGCCTCGTATCAAAGATTATGTTTTTAAAAGTATATCAAAGCAAGGCAGTGCAATGCTTTTAGAAATCCTATTGCAACTTTGAAGGCCTATTTTCTGTTCCTTGTCTGTATTTTTGCAGGTTGGAAATGCTTGCAAGACTGTTCATAGGAAAGTTTATAAATATATTGTTCTCAGGCTTGTAAGTAAAATATAGCACTGTGTACATTTTTCAGAAACTTTACTTTGATCTTTAATCTTACCTTTGATGGTATGCCTAAGAAAATCCTGACATTCCATACTCAATATGTAATGCTCAGCTGTTTTTAAGTATTTAATTGTAATGTGCATCTCATTTATGCAGGTGTTTATACAATATTTTATTCATGTTCTTTAAAATGCAGCCACTATAACTTGATAAAGACATTGCACTAGTAGTACTATTTAAAAATCTTGTAATTTAGCAACCAGTTCAAACAGCTTTTAGTGCAGTTTGGAAAAGATGAAACCCATTGCTTCCAAATTGGTTTGAAAAGTCAGTACAGCTTTGTATAGTGATTGTAATGTATATTTTAAGCACTATTGTGTCCTGATCCATAAAGTGCATTGTGTGCAGTCTGAATCAAACCTTCAACTCAACAGGTCTGACTGTTGGCTTTATAAAGGGTTTAAAGTGATATTTTGAAAGAAATCAAAAAAAAATTGCAAAGTAGTTTTTATAAATTTTTCACATAGTAATTTTGCACTGTTGGTAATACCTGTGTCTCTTACCTAGCTCCCTGTCTGCAATTCTGGAAAAGCTTATTAAAGTATTTTTTTAAACATATTGCTTATATAAATACAAATATTGAGTACTTAAAGAGTGGAATTTCTTTCTTTTTAAGATAATGTGAAAATGCTGCTTAATAATACGAGAGAGAATACTTGAACTGTTCAGTAGTTTTAGCAAACCTTTGCACTTGGAAATAAAATTCTGTGTTTCACACTAGTTTCAAACTAAACTCCAGATATTTAATGACAATAGATTTAAAACAAAAATAGAGATAAACTGAGATGTATACATTCTTGCTGTGAAATTAGACCTGTAATATCGAAGTCTGAATATTTTTGTTGAGGGCATTTACCAATAAAATATAATCATTTCCTGACATACAACAGAATATAGAGCTCAATTAATTGTTGTAATAAAAAATGGAGATCGCTATTAGAAGTATTGAGAAATTACTAGCCTAGATAGAAATTCTGTTTCTTATAGATTTTTGGGGAGGGGCATTCATTCAGATCTTCAGCAAAGAAAAATGAAGTTGAAACTATGATTTAATAAACAGGGAAGAGTGGTCAGGATCTTATAAGGCTATTGTTCATGTAAGTACAAATTTAAAAATTATAGTGCCTGGAGTTAATAAGATGCTAGGAAATTATAAAAGAAACAATTTTTATTTTATGACCATTTGCATGAAAAATCAGTAAAACACTGAACTATGTCATGTTTCTATTTTATTTAATATATATATATATATATGCCTATATAAAAAGAAACAGGAAATAAAACTCTTTGAAGAATGACCTGTAATCTTCCAGTTTGATGTCCTCGTACTATTTTGAACTACACCAC
>JANHFO010003765.1:47428-58158 GCA_032468095.1 Pareas carinatus
TAGCACAAGGGTGAATCTGTGTATATGTTATATGTTATATGTATGTATTACCAAAAACTTAATAAAAAAATTAATATAAAAAAAAATAAAATAAGATCCCACAGAGTTGGTCTCCTCCAGGTCCCATCAGCTAAACAATACTGGCTAGCGGGCCTGCAGGGAGGGCCTTCTCTGTGACTGCCCCAGCTCTCTGGAACCAGTTATCTCCAGAGATCCGAACCATCTCCACCCTAATGGCCTTCCGCAAAGCCTTGCTTTTCCAGCAGGCTTGGGGTTGTTGATCCCGCCTAGGAAGCGGGTGAGATCTGGCCATGAATGGGGTATGATTGTATTTTAAAGTTTTTAAATGTTTTTTAATTTTATTTTTATTGTTGACTTGTTGTGAACCGCCCTGAGTCCTAGGAGAGGGGCAGCATACAAATGCAACTATTAAATTAAATTAAATTAAATTAAATTAAATTAAACAGCGAGATGCTCAACACTAAAGGAAGACAGCTACACCAAGCTATTTAACCAGATAAAAATAGATTTAGAAAAATGGAAACATCTAAGGCTATCAATAATGGGAAAGATTGCCGTGATAAAAATGAACATACGACTTAAGACCCTTTTCTTATTTCAAACTATACCAATTAAACTAGAGAGGAATTTTTTTTTAGGATCTGAACACACTAACATGAAAATTCATATGGCAAGGCAAAAAAGCCAGGATAAAACTGAAATTGTTCCAAGAAACAGGAAGAAATGGAGGATTTGGCTTGCCAGATTGGAGACTATATTAGGAGGCCCGGCATTAGGGTGGATCAAAGAGTGGATAACTCTAAGAAACAAAAGAATAGCATATCTGAAGGGTCATGATTTACTAATAGACTGGCATGCATTCTTGTGTTATGATATGAGAGAAACAAAGTACATAAATATTTCCAAATTCACTATTTAATAAATTCACTATTGACAATTTGAGAAAAAGTAAAACAAAACATATATTTGAAAATTCCAAATTGGTTATCAACGATGGAGGTGTTTACCCATCCAAATCTGGTCAATTTAGAGAAAATTCGAACTTACAAGAATATTATGGATAGGGAAGGAAATTTGAACTTGAAAGAGGAGATGAAAAATCAAGGTATGGACCTCACATGGTGGGCGTACCTACAAATAAAAATGAGACACAATAAATATATTAAACAGTATGGGTTTTATAAAGAACAAATAGAATTTGATAAAGCATTGTTAACCTCAGATGAGAAAATGATAAAAAGAATGTATAATGTACTGTCAAATCTGAAAATGGAAGAAATAACAGGTGAAAGAGTCGATGATAAGCTGGACAAGAAATTTTGGGCACATAATAGAATTAGACGAATGGCAAAAATTATGGGAACAAAATTACAGAATGACATTATCAGTAGCATGTAAAGAAAACCTTTACAAGTTGTTCTATAGATGGCACATGATGTCAGAAAAGATATCCAAAAATACATCAGATAAGTATTGGAAATAAAACAGGAACGTATTACCACATGTGGTGGACATGCAAATATGCAAAAGAATATTGGGAAAAATTTATATGTAACTAAAACAGATATTGAGAACAGCGATAGAACTTAAGCCAGTCGTATTTATTATCCTGTCAGAGAGGGCATTGTGCTCAGTGGCTTATTTCACTGCTGCTCCTAAGACAAGATTCTCTGTTATTTCTTTCTCGAAACAAGGTTCAATTGCATGGCAATTAATAACCCTTTCTTCAAGTCAACTTTCCCCCTACTATCATGTCATCTGTACGAGGGAGATTATGCTATTCTTGAGTTCGAACTAATGGAGAAAGGAAAATAAAAGCAGTAATTTATAACATGCTCCTCCATCCTTGGAGTTTCAAACCTTCAAATTCACATGAAAATGTCACCTATCTGTTTCATATATACACTGTCACAGGTTCGAAGCATGCATACCAAGTTTCGCACACTAGCACCATTGGATACCATTTCTGTTGTTATCCAAACTCAACAGCTTTTTTCAGGTCACCCATCAATCTGCATGTATGCAAGACACTCAGAGTGGAAGCTACATCTTTGCATAGCTGATCAGGCTGGTTAAAAAAATCTTGTTTATATGTAGACTCTGCGAGTAAATAACAGGAAAAGTTTGGAGCCTGATGGAATGCCAAATATCTAAATTGTGTGTTTATTTCTATGACTATGGAAGTTTGTGTATGCGTGCGTATGTCTGTATGTTTGTATATACATGTGTATGTATATGTATGAAGCTATTCTAATTGGGTGGCCTTGTCTTTTATTCTTCTTCACACAGTGAAAATTCTACTTAATTGAAACCCTAGACAAAGAATAGAATCTATAAACTACCCAAAAGGCCCTTTGAGACAGCTTTGATAATCTCTGTGTGATTTTCATCTGATATAGCAACTAAATCAGCAAATAGGTTGCGTATTTATATTGGTCATTGCATATCCATAAGAGCGCTGGAAACAGTAAAACATTCTCAATATGTAACTAGAGTAGAATTAATTAGCCCACACTGTTAATCCAGTCTTTGATATATAACACATAGTCTTACAGTACAGTGAAAAGTGGTTTTTACTACATATCTTTGTTTTTGAGCAGAGTTTATTGAAAATGTGGTTGCCATCTATCAAGAGCTCTTGACAGGTAAAAATCCAAACACGGTGATTGTGCCTACTTCATCTTCTGGGCAGCATCGTTCACGTCAAGCTCTCAACGAGTGCAGTCCAGTCGATGGGGTGGAGGCATCTGCATTTTACCAGTGCCTTGAATCAGTGTGTGACAAATCCAAATACAGGTAAGGCCAGCTGGTGAGAACAAGTTGCATCTATTTCATCGGCTTTGGGGTAAGAAAGGGGCTTACTGACATTTTAGTACAAACGATCCATATCAAAAAGGACTTGTAGATGTGTCTTTGTATCTTCAATCTTGTGCGATTCCTCTGCTTCCTGAAACTAACACCTGTCATGTATTGATACAGATTACGTTTTGACTTTTGAATGTTCTGTCCCATTTTATATCCGTCGGTGTACATATTTTGACTTCCAGATCTTTAGAGGTCTGTCAGATTCATCGATTTAATTCATTGGTTCCTTTGAGAAAAGCACATGGAAAGGGGACTATTTCATTTGAATAACCAGTATACTTTATTTACAATGAAAAAACTATGACAGAAAGAAAGAAATGGATTAGAATGAACAAAGTTCAGATGCAGTTGGAATAAACAAGAAAATAATACAATTTGGGAAGAACATAAAAGGGCAAGTTTTCATGGGACATTGTTCCTCATCACATCAGTCCTAATTGTGCTCTGATGACAGCCTAGAATTGTCACCCATTGAACAAAGCATGAGATTTTAAAGGGGTAGCTTAAAATTATAGTTATACAAACTCTCCTCTTAAAGGGTTGGAGTTTTCATTTGTGGTTGGAATCTCTGTCACAGCAAACAACTAAACTACTTGCTTGTGGCATTCAGTTTGATTCTAGGCTCTCTCAAACATTCAGCCTCAAATGGGGACAAAACTTTGCAATAATTATTTTGTCAACATACTTGTGCACATGCCAAAAACATACAGAAAGAAAAGCAGTACATGCACTCACTGGGAAAAGTCATAGAGAAAAGGAAACACAGACACATACATTTATAGAAAATACAGTGAGAAAGAGGTCACCTTTTCTCCTATATGCAGGGCGACCGAGCAATTGCTGTATTTACTTGTATTGGGGGAAGGTTACTCTGCTGAAATAAAAATGGAAGGGGATGAGCCTGTTGCCCAGTGGATAATGGGCTTTTTAATCCACTCACTGGCTACTTTTTGGAAATGATGCTCTTTTCACATTTGCAAATGAATGGAGCATACTTTTCACTAGTTTCCACCATCTTCCATACCTTTCCTCTAAGAGAAGAATGGGGAAAGCACAGGGTGGTTTCTGAAAGTTTGCCGAACGCATACATTCACCCACTGGAGAAGACTTGTATAGAATGACCTATCAGGAAAATACAAGGCAATCATTAATAGTAAAGGGATGGGCTCTGGGAAAGGAGATCACTTTTCTTGAATCCTCATAGAATGAGTTGGGCCACCATATCAGAGTTTCCTACACTCTGCTTTAATTGCTGCCTGGACAACTAGATGTCCTTCAACACGAAGAAGAAAGCTGTTGTTCAAAGTCATTGGGAAATGCTTTCCACTGGGACCTTCTCTTCCTGTGATTCTCTCAAGTTAAAAGGAATCATGGGTGCCCTTGGAAATACCAGTCCATTCTCTCTCTTGCTGCAGAAAGATATGTTTCTCAAATTGTAGGAAGATGAGCTCATGATGTGGATAATTCAGTCCACTCAGTTTGATCAGTCTTAAGCCTAAAGTAATTCACAGACATTGATATATAAAGTGTTTTTCTTGTGTTCCTTTGTTTACCTAGCTGCCCCCCAGCTACTGTTCTCAAGGACATTCTGAGCAATGTACAGAGAGTAACTTTCTATGGATTTCTGATGGCTCTTGCAAAGCATCATGGGATCAACGAAACTCTCGGTAATGGAAAGTTCTGTATTTTCCATGAATAACGTCCTAGGGATTTGGTGACCTAGATTCCTTTGTCAAGGTTACAGAGTCTGCAGGGCTAGTAGGTATATATACATATACCCAGAAAAGTTTCTATTTAAAGCAAAACAATTTAATGAGATTTATACCAGGCAAGTCACAGCACAAAACAAAAAATGCCTTGTTTCCCATCTATCCTCATTAGATTTTTAGGGGTTGATATAGCCTTCCAGCTGGGAGGAAAAAGATGGGCAATTTCCATTCTGTTCTTTATCCCAGATCCTGATTTCATCCTGCTTCAGAATGCAGAGTAATATCTTTACAAGAGGACTGCCTTCTCTCGCAAGTTTTTTACTCCTCAATTACTACAGAAATACGAGAGAGGGAGGGAGGGAGGGAGGGAGAGAGAGAGAGAGAGAGAGAGAAAATACATATATAACGTGTATTTCCTTATTTAGCTTAATCCATGCCAGTAAACAATAACCTGGTTTTTCTGAACTCTTCATTTTCTTTTGAAGAAGCCAAGACTTTATTTTAGTAGAAATACCATAATTTCAGGACAGAAACAATGCACATCCACCCTTTCAGGATTATCATTTGTCCCGCAACCTTTAAGTTGGGCTTTGAAAAAAGCAGGTGCCGTTTTTCCATAGCAGAATCTGTTCAGCCTCCATGTTGGAGATCGGCAACGGGCTTGTTTGACGCAGCTCTGGGGTGCTGAATCCAGGAGCAATGCCTCCTTGGCCCTGCGAGCAGCCGTCCAGGTTGCTCTTGATACCTCTGCATTTTCTTTGCTGGAGGATACGTCTCAGCCCAAACTGCTCTCCCCTCCCAATCCTCCCAGCCCCTGCCAACAACTGGAGCTGCCGTTTACCCAAAGCGTAGAGATTATATATCAAAAGGAACATGCGTACAAGCCCTCAATCCCTTCTGCAAACAGGCTTAGCTAGTCATGCATTCCCAAGCAAAGATGACGCCTTTGATTGCACCGGACCCGGGCTTTCCTTTCTGCCTGTACAGAATCCACTTCCAGTAAGGCGCAAAGCAAACAGGTGGGCCGGGAGAGCCCTGCCTACTGCCGCCATCGCGTATGGGTTTTTCCTCCCATTAAGGAAGGGCTGTCCTGGCTTCAAGCCAGGCTCCTATTGAGGCCTCTTGCAGGGGCAGCCGCAAGTGTAACAGGTGCAGGCATCTTGGCAAGGAAAGCAGGATTTT
Organism: Pareas carinatus; assembly: GCA_032468095.1. Lineage (NCBI taxonomy): Eukaryota > Metazoa > Chordata > Lepidosauria > Squamata > Pareidae > Pareas > Pareas carinatus. Next base: position 53,206 of record JANHFO010003765.1, read on the forward strand.
CCTCCTCCTCCTGCTGCCTTTTCATCTTCCCTGCCCACGGGATAATTGGAATAGGCTTTGGTCTGCAAGGGATCACAGGCTTCCTACAGCCCTGCAGCAAGGGCAGTCCCAGGCGGGAGCTTCCCCGGGGCCTTGAAAGGGAAGAGAGGGAGGGGTCGGAGGCCAACTGATGCATTTGTCAAGCAGGCTGCAAGCCCAGCCTCACTCCTCTGTCTAGATTGATTCACTGATCCTCTGCAACCTGTTTACCGGTTCTCCCGAAAGATTGGAGCATCCTTGAGATCTGTAGATTCAAGAACAACCTTTGCCTTCAGGAAACGGAGGCCGGCAGCTCATTATAGTGCCAGGGATATAAGAGAGTCTTCCTTATTGGGGGATATTAGGCAGGACAGAACAAACGGAAAGCCTAGGTTGCTCCTTCGCTCCTCACGTGAAGCTCTCTCTCTCAAGGAGCATTTTCCTTGGTAAGGGGTCTCATCCCTCTGAACGTAGTTTCCCCCAGGGATGAAACCTGCTGCAAGGTGAAGAGTTATGCAAAAGATTTCAGTGAGGGTCTGCTGCCCTTGGGAGCCTTGCACAGCTTGTTAGCATTTCAGATGCCAAGTTGCACCAAGAACTCTGTGTGCAGACTCATCTCCCACACCCAAGGCAGGGAGAGCTTTCTGTTCTTGGGAACAGACTTTAGTTAGGTCCTGTGCACCACACTATATTAAAAAAAATATTGAGTACAATTTGTTGTGCAGAAGGAAGGTGAACACAAAAGTGCATCTCTTCGGTAACCCAGGTGAGTCACTTCTTTGCAATAGCGTATTGGGGCAGCCAAAATTCTTCTCTCCATCTTCAGATATATGTTTCCTTTTCAGAATAAGTACCTGAGACATAGCAGGGAGATTAAGCCTTCTCTCGCCTTTTTTGGCACTCTAGCTACCGCGTTTTCCCAAAAATAAGACACTGTCTTATAGTAATTTTTGCTCCCAAAGATGTGCTAGGTCTTATTTTCGGAGGATGCCTTACTTTGGGGGCAACACGGTAGATTGCCCACCCCTACTCCCGAATAACACCCGGCCCCGGGCACTCCTTATCTGATTCAGAGGGCTGCAGAGAAATCAGGTGGGCTGAAAATTGCAGCGCTCTGAATTTGTGCGCTTTCAGCCTGCTGGGAGGTGCTTTGGAAGCGTTTCCAGTAGCTGGCGCCTCCAATCTGGCTGAAAGCATACGAATTCGGAGCGCTGCAGTTTTCATCCCAGCGGATATCTCTGCACCCCGCTCAATCAGGTAAAGAACCGCTCGGGGCCGGGTGTTATTTGGGGGTGGGGCTGGGCAATCTACCATGTTTTTCCCAAAGTAAGGCATCCCTCGAAAATAATATTTTTGGGAAGGTCTTATTTTCGGGGGATGCCTTATATTCCAGCGAGAGACAAAAATGTAAGTAGGTCTTATTTCCGGGGAAACACAGTAGTAGACCAACATGGTTACGTAATTCACATGAAGATGCCCTAGAGCAGCGATGGGGAAACTATGGCACGCATGCTACAATGGGCACGCAGATCCCTCTTTGTTGACATGTGAGCCAAGTCACCCCAGCATCACCTCTGAGCTGAGAATGCTCAAAAAAGAGAGCAGGCGATGACATCACAGGGTCCTGCGCATGCATGCTCAGAAAGAGTAGCGGCGCTGGACAATGATGTCACAGAGCCCTGCGCATGCTCAGAAAGACAGTAGCGATGATATCACGAACCGCGACTCATTAGCTGCGACTCGTCCAGGCACTCCGTGTCTAAAAGGTTAGCCATCACTGCCCTAGAGGCTTGGCAAAACAAACATGGCAACACACAAGCTATGCAACATCATCAGGAAATATGAAGGGTCACAAACATGAATGGGTAGAATTGCAGATGGTAGGAAGGAATTATATGGCATTTGAAGCTTTGCTAAAAGGATCATGAAGGGCATGATATAGCATACTTAGGGCATAAAATATGAATGTTGCACAGGGCTCTGAATGGAAGGAACAGAAGGGGATAAATAAATCCTATTTTTCTTACTTAAAGGGCCTTTATAATATGCAGTCAGCTGAGTTATGCTGCCATGGCTTGTCCTTTGCTTGGTACATTCTGGATGCCCAGAGGATCTGGATGGGGAAGGCTTAGGTTCAACCCTAGCAAGACTTGAGCGACAATGGATTTGGAGGGTCACATAGATTAAGTATCTCTAGTGTTTGCTACTGGATGGGACTGCCCTGCCCTAGACAGAAAGGGTATGCAATTTTGGGATCCATCTAGATTCATGTTTCCTGTTCAAGACCCTTTACACAAATCTCTTATGAACCATTGTATCTGTTCCTGGACTGTGAGGCTCTATTTAAAACCACTTGTATATTGGTCACTTCATGTCTGGCCCACAGCAATATAATCTATAGTCTTTGAAAATGAAGTACACCTCATCAAAACTGTTTATTTTTTCAACATATTTTGGTATTTAATCATGAACTATATTGATATATAAAGGAGATATAATAACAGAATAAAAGTAAGCGATTCATACGGGAGTCTCCCTTTCCTCATCTAAGAAAAAAGGCTGTTAAGGAAACAGACAACCTGAATCTGCTAGATTCAGATCATGCTTCTTGAACTGAAAACCTGTCCACAGGGCCTATGCTAAGAGTGAAAACCAAAACCAGCTCTGTCCACAGGCTCATCACGTAGCTGACAAGGCTTAAAAGGAATGAGGAAGGAAGAGCAACCAAGTAAATTTAGGCATCGGTAGCATTGGATATCCAAGCAGTATCATGTGTTCAGGACAGATGCGCCTCTCTACCAGTAAACGTACTCATATGCACAATCCTGCTGCAGCTATGAGCTGCTGAGGAATGGATAGAGTTAGCACTGTGAGATTTCCCGCCCCCCCCCCAAAAAAACTCACCACTCTTAAAAAGGTACTTCAAACAGATACGCATGATTGTGCTCCGTTTTTTCTGCTTACTTGCCATTTGCTTCCTTGTCAGGCAAAAACCTTTTGATGTTCTTTGTTACAAATTGGTCCAAATGCTAAAGAGAGGAATGAGACTTTCAATCCAAAGTGTGGACTTAATATTTTAGTGACTGCTTTAAATACTGTAGATTATTTTACTTACAAAGATAAAGCAGCCTCCCATATTTGGAAGTTAGAGAGGTCCTGAACAGTCAGCTAACTGGGACCCTGGCCTTTTCCCTTGTAAACCATCCTTATTCCAACAGTTTGAAATCTCGTGTATATTGCCACTAAGATAATAGTAGTGAGAGGAGCTCCAGTGCTGACTGTTAATAATGGAAGACTTACAAGTAGGACATTCTTGTGGAGATGGGGAGCTTTTATAAATACAGATATAAAAATCAAATCGATTCTTAGATTGTTCATTCTTTTATGCTTTATGGAAGTTCATGTACAATATGTGTTTTTGAAGGACATCAGCCTCAGAAGGCCATCCTCACACTGAGCGGACAGGATGCTGTGCTGCTACAGAAATGTTTCCTGTAGGAGTACGACAAGATCTTCCAAATGCAGCAATTGTGAAGAGTGATCAGGCAGTTGGCAGGATTCAAATTGCTCTTCAAAATGCAAATTCAATTGCTTTTTGAAGAAGGCTAACCAACATAAGCCATGTATCATATTCCACATGTACCAGTTTGCATCATGAATTCCAGCATGCAATTGTTGAGCAGATGTTCCTCTTCCTATATTTCCATTTTTATGAGTGGATTCACTTCAGATTCCATAGTATTATGGTATATAAATACTTATTCTTGCTTTAGACTTTAAATGGAGCTTTCTCTTTTTGCTATTCATTTTTAGGAGCTCTTCCTGAGAAAGCAGATTTGCTGCTTGACCCAGTTATGGATCAGGAATTAGAGAAATTGTAAGTACTTTTAAAATGGAGAACAACTAATTGCCTAAGGCAACATTATTTTTCCTTTTAGGTGTCAGGTGAGAGTTGTTACAGTTAATGTACCAGCAGTGGTAATTTTTCCTTTCACACTCAAACATGTTGGTAGAGTTGAAGTTAATTCAAGAAGCAAAGGAAAACTCTTCTGCTATTTGTATATTCCTTTTAATTATTAAGACATCAGCTGGTTTCATTTCTAACTCCAGGTAACATATTCCATGTAATTTCCACAGCCTGTCATTTCAAATCAGTTTCATTCTGTCTTCTCCGGTAAAACCTACTCCTTTTTCATAACCTCTTTTAAATTCATCTCTATGATAGCAGACAATATAAGGAGTAACTTGTGAGTGCACTGTTCTCAAATACCCTTTTAATTCTTCCAAAGATAAAGACTATTTTGCTGCATTCTGTAATAGTGACTTTCTGAACTATTGCAATGCTCTTTACATGGGGCTCCCTTTGAAATGCACCCGGAGACTCCAGCTAGTCCAGAATGCAGCTGCGTGGGGGATTTTTGGAGCGAGTGGGCGTGCCACATAACTCCACTCCTGCGCAAGCTGCAATGGCTGGCGGTGGTCTTTCGGGTGTGTTGCAAGGTGTTGGTTACCACCTTTAAAGCGCTCCATGGCATAGGGCCCAGTTACTTGTAGGATCGCATTCTACCCATCAATACTTCCCGACGACCCACAAGCTCCCAGAGTGGGCCTGGAGTGCCACCGGTCAAACAATGTTGGCTGGCGACCCCCAGGGGGAGAGCCTTCTCTGTGGCGGCACCTACCCTCTGGAATGATCTCCCCCCTGCTATACAAATGATTCCTGACCTTCGGACCTTCTGCTGCGTCCTGAAGACTCACTTGTTCCAACAGGCAGGCATGTCATAGCTGTGCCCTGGTCCTCCTGTGCTTTTAGAGTGGTTTTAAATGTATTTTATTTAATTTTACTACAGATGGACATCATTTTATTGTTCCCCCTATTTTTAATCAGGCCGTATGTAATGTTTTTAATAGGTTTTTATTGTTTGTGTCTGTATT
>JANHFO010003765.1:58258-75750 GCA_032468095.1 Pareas carinatus
TTCTAATTAATTTCTGTCCAGCCCCCCCCCCCCCAGCCCATTTGTAACTTTCCAAAATCTATGTTCAAATCACTCTTTGGTTGCTTATTCTTAAAACTTTTTTTAAAACTCCTTAAACTTCCATAAATTACTTTTGCTGAGGATTGAAGGAGACTCACCCAGTATAATGAAACTTGCTCTATTCATTCTTATATTGAATTAACTTTTGAATTGAATAACTCTTTATTTTGCATCTACAAAACAGATGTATTAAAATTTTGAAGCAGTTTCTGAGAAACAAAAAGGAAAAAAAGGGATCAAAGATTACTACTGTTATAAGCAAAGGGAGGGAATATATAATTGATTTATTTGCTCAAGATTAAAAGATATATTGTTATTTCTGGTAACTTTTAATGGATTTTTCTTGACCAAGACTGAAGGACAAGGTGTTAAAGATCTGTTAATAGGCAAGAGATGAAGTATAGGAAGAAGAGATCTTTGGTTGTATTTTCAGAGAAAGTTGTAAAACTCTGGGTTAAAAGCAAAGTAAAGGAATATAAAGATAGCTTTTTAAAGGTTAAAGTATGTAAATTTTAATTGGTTTTTGATTAGAACTGAATGGCGATGCTTTAAAATTTTGTTTATAGATATATGGGAAGAAGAGATCTTCCCATATGTGATGTTTTACTGAAATTATACTTGTGAAAAAGGGGGAAGTCATTTCTTTATATATTTTTATATTAGTTTTTTAACCTGTCTGTAAATTTTAATAAAAATCATTATTAAAAAGGAAGCATTGTGCAGTTGATAGGAATGTCAAGAAAGGAGCAAGCCTACTCTACCAAATATTGGTTCATGTAAAAGAAAATTTCAAATAGCTCACTATTTCTATAGGACCAGTTTTCTCACTTTCTAAGCAAAGGGGCTCAATCTCCAATGGTAAATGTGGCTGAAGGCTGCATTCCTCTTCTCTGAATTTTTTAGCAAATTGTTGGTCAATAGATACTTTTACATACTCCCCAGTATGCTTTCACAAACTTTTAGAGACAAATGTGAATGGAAGTAACAGATATTTTTTCCTTCTTTTTTCAGGATTGCATCAATTTCAGGCCTTTCAGTATCCAATTCTTGTGCAAGTGGGGATGCAACAAACATGTCTTCTCGCGCTTCACCACGCATCTGTCCCCTTTGGAGGCCACTCCACCACCGTCGGAAAGTGGATACTGAAAGTGATGGCTCCACAGAAGAGACAGATTCTTCAGAGAATTGATAAAGGAATACACAATGTTTAAACAGATCCCTTATAACCAAGTGTGGGATTTAGGAAAAAGGAGAGGGAGACCTATTGCAGTTATAGGATCATACTGCTCTCTTGTGGCTAACATGTCAAATTGATTGAAATATGAGAGCATTTGTTTCAGTGTTAAGAAATTCTCAGTGTGGAGTTTGCATCACAATCCTTTGATCTCTGATGTACACAGAAGAGTTTACCTCTACATATGAACCCTTTATTCTATTGCTCAGTATTAACATATTTCATGAAAGTCCAGATCAGAAAGGAAAATGCATGGCTGTGATGGATAATTTTTTTCACAGTGGGTTTAGGAGAACAGAAAAATATTACTCTGTAAACTTATGTGACCTCTGAACTGGGTATGGAAAATAAAGAACGTTGCACTAAGCAGGTAGACCAACTGAGTTTTCTTGCATTGTAAGTTATTTTGTAAAAATTAGTAACTGTATCATTTTCTATTCTGATGTCTTCTGAAAGGAAGTAAAAAGTAGTACTAAAGAATCATGACAAAGATTTCTCTTCCAGTCCTGGGAAAGTGAAATATGACTGGTATACAGCTGAAACTACAAGGCAATATTCCTTGTACTCAAAAAACAATTGTCATATTACAGAATACTTCCAGAAGATTTTTCTTTAAAAAAAAACAATATACATGGCAATCTTTAGCTTTACTTTCACACTAGACCATTTTAATTTGCTCATCCTTCATTAAATCTAATTTTCATTCCTAGAATTTAGTATAGAAAATAAGATAGAGGTTGGAGGGGGGGATTTCTGACAACATATTTTGTTTTATTGAGGCCCCAGGAAAACAAGAACCACACGGAATTGAGAACACAGGAATCCAATCTGATTTATTGGAGAGGAGAAATCCATAGCCCTCGCCATGAATACTCCATAAAGAAGTGCCATAACGTATGAATATTATGCTGAATCTCAAGTACAGAGGTGGCCCAAGCAGGGAAGCCTTTTCCAGTGTCTGCATAAAAAACAGTAGCCTGATAACAAGCTCTGCAAACTCTTTGCTCAGGAACTGAGCAAGCAATTTTAAATCTGCAACTCTCAAAACTGGAGAGGGTATTTTCAGAACCCTATGAATACAAAGGAGAAGCAAGCAAAGGGGGAAATTTCTGGTCAGTCCATGCAGGCATTTATTTTCATAGGAAGTGCACAAGGAATAAGATTAATTGCACTAATGAGTTACACTAATGTGAAAGTGGGTAACCTCAAAGGATATTGGTAACCTCAGCTGCCTCAAAATCAAGTGTACCTCACTGAAACTGAAGACATCATTTCAGTGAATTCTTGGTGATTGCTCTTCCCATTAAACAACTGGCCTGTCTACTTAGGGGACACACTGTTATTTGATGGCAGTTTCCAAATAAACCCACAGTGCAGCAGCAACAATCATGCAATCTGAATGCAAAATGGTTACAACAGTAAGTACCATTTCACAAGGAAACAATTTTCTCACTCTGCTGAAATGAGAACACTCTGGTGGAAAAATATCATTGAAACCTGGGATATAGCATGCAGATGCAATGGGTGCTTTGGATCAAAATACCTTTTATCTCAGACATGAGATTAACAATGTAGGCTGAGATGGAGCATTTATCTACTCCCATTCCTCTTTGATCATTAAAGCTATAGCAATTTATGAGAACAATTCCAGAAAGCATAGGGACAACAGTGGTGCCTGGACAGGTGTAAGAAGCCTTCTTGAAACTGATTTTGTTTTCATATAGTTCAGTCAAGTGCATTGTTGTGATTCAGAAGGAAGGCAGTAGTAGCAATGGTTGTGCAACAAAAATGGGACACAGTGAACGGAGTGAATATAGTCAACACTCATTTCAGCTCAGACTTCTTTTAACATATGAAATAAAGACAGCACCCAATGGACAACCAACTGATTGTAGGAGAGATTTGATAACCTTCCTTGCTTGTATCACTGAAGATCTCCTATCTCCTGCACAAATTTAGCATCAGTCATATTTGCAAAATAAAACAATCTTAACTAAGGCCAAGAGTGCTGACCTTTCACTGCATGCTGTACGTTTGTGCTTTTAAGCCACTATTCTAAAACGGTGCATCACACAGGTTCCTTAAGGCAGTAAGATTACCATGGGCAGAGGAAGGGATTTCACTCTATTCTGGAGCATAGGTTCTAGAGTCTCCAATGCAACAAGGACTATAATTTGCCTCTGAATTCATGCAGAAGCATGAAAAATATTGCACACTACTTTCCTGCTTCCACAATACTAAGTCCACCAATAGTAGTCAGGGAGACAAAGAGAATTATAAAGAGCAGCACCACAATGACATCTGCACCCTATCGCAGTCCATAGCAGCAGAGGGATGTTCTCTGGAAAGGCCCATACTTCAATCACTGAAGACTGGGTTTTGACAAAATATTTGTTTTCTAATACAAAACAAAGTCCAGAAAACCTTCGAGTACAGGACAAGCATGTCCATTTCCTCTATTCTCAAGTAGCCCTCGGCTATGCTCGGCTTAGATTTATCCTGTACAGTTCCCATGTGGTGTTTCCAAGTTTCCAAGTTCAAGTGGTGTTACACCGATGGCCAAGAGGTACAGTTTTCTAGATCATCAATATGAGCCATAGCGGTCCTAAGGGTAGGAGGGAAAACATAGAAAAATGGAAATAGAATCACTTAACAAATTCTCCATAAACATGCCTGAAGATTTCTAGGCATTTAGCTGTGGAAGCTAGTTCAAAGCTGATAACCAAAACTTATTACTTATGAGCCAGTCATACCGAAAAGGAAGGTGATCCTATTAAGGTTTGAACAGTGAGGTGGCCCACAAGCAGAAATTATTGGAGAACTCTATGCAACTGTCCCAGAGTGTCAGAAAAAGATCAGCATGGGAATTTACTTCAGCTTAATTACTGGACAATTCTTTGAACATGCATGTTTACATAACACAAATATAAAAACATATAAATAAATAAATAAATAAATAATTTTATTTATACCCCGCCCTTCTCCCGAAGGACTCAGGGCGGCTTACAGGCATTTAAAAACAGCAACATAAACAGTTAAAATATAATTAAAAGTATTAAATGAGCCTGAAATTTAAAAGGGGAGCAATAAAAAACGATATCCAATAAATAATTAAAAACTACTACAGTTCGGAATACAGGAGAACAGAGACACGGCTAATGAACTGAAGACTTGCACGCCAAACCTGAAGTAAGCCTGAACCAGAATGGAATCTGGGTTCAGAACAGTCCAAGGGGGTCCTTTCTTTTCCCTTGCTGCATTATTAAGTACATGAGAAATACGAACCATATTGTTCAAGAAAACGCATCCACCAAACCTGCAAGTTTTGTCTAATCAAAACTTCAGAGCAACTCATGCACTAGCAACATGTTTTGTTTTGGGAAGATCCTTCAGTTTAGTTTCTTCGCTATTTTTATCCTTGAATTTGCTATCATTTTATATCTTGCCATCAACCACAGCTAGTCAGTCAACAATACAGATGTTAAGCTCTCTTGTTGGGTCTTGTCTTGATGTCTGTGCTATGTTTGGGTTTGTTTTATTCGATTACCCCTTTTGTAGAGTTCAGAAGTCTCTTTTAGGATTTATTTTACTGCATACTGTATAAATAGTTCAGATAGGGTTGCAAATCCCATAAGTACAGTATTAGTTAGGACATATATCTTGCTGTATTATCAATGCTTCTACTCAAAATCAACATTTTACCTTATTTGCATACAGTGAAATTATCCAGCTGGATCCATGTAGCTTTATAAAATTTCCAAGTTAAAATTGATCATGAAAAATACAGTATTTCTTAAAGTGGACTAATCAACTGAGTTTATGGAGGTAATTAGTGCCTTTATACCCCATTTGGTAGAATTAAATAATGTGATGCCAATGAGCATCAAGATATGCACTAGGCTCCAGGACCATGATTTTAAAACTGTCTTTCAGATTCTTCTGTTTAAGAAATATATAGTAAAAAGGCATGTTGAAATGCCAACGGCCAGCCTCCAGCATTATCTCTATTTTCACTAATGTTTTGGATCCTACACTGGTGTTGAGTAACAGCAACTCCAGGTCTTCTTTAGAAGCATGCTCAACTGCTCAGGGGAAAAAAGTAAGCTAGGCAGATAAAGAGAACTCTAAGGAGGAGGCAGACGGGATGGCAGGAGCAATTTCACCCATTGTTTTGTAACTGAATGTATCCCCAATGGCACCCACAACATGCTCTCAAAATAATAAAGAACCACCCAGTCTACTCTATCATATGAGTTCCTTCAGATATTACATATGCTGTTCATGTAAGCACATTTAATCACCCATTTAAACGCTCTTGTAAAATTTAATAGTAAATAGATGACTGGGAAGCCTGTGTGGTCAGTGGTTAGACATGAGACTAGTTTTGGGGCCACTCAGATTCTAATTCATCCACCACCACTAAAACTTATTGCCTAACGATGGGTCAATCATTCTCTTCCATTCCAACTTACTACTCGCTATTGCTGTAACAAAGTAAAATGAAGGAAGAGTCCAATGTACATCATCTTGATCGAGATGGCCTATAAGTATAATAAATAACTTTCCCCTCACTTCTCACCTGCAGCGAGTTCATCACACCGTTGGCAAGGACAGCCATCTTGCCAGCAACAGACTTTACTCCCTGCTTGAATTGAGCAATGTCAGCAGCAGGGAGCACATTTCCAATGGATACACCACCTGGAGGGAAGAAAAAATATATAAATATGAAATTTGGGAGATCTTTGCCAAATAAGGAAGCTACTCTTATGAGACAGAACAACTTGAACTCACACATTTGAACAAGTGTTACTCTACTCACTGCTCTGCACCAAACTGTCCTCAATATGGAACTGATGGCAGCAAAGCCATGGCGCGAGTCATGAACGATCACAGTGCAGTTCCAAAAAAACCATCCTTTTTTTGTTTTTGATGGACATACCCAAATTTGCTGTTTCAGATTCTCCAAAAAGATCGACAGAACTAATGGCATTGCTTCCCGAGAGCTGCTGGAGTCGGGATCTGGCCTCATACTGGTGGAAATAAAAAAGATTTTAAAACATAATGGAAATAAAAAATATTTTTAAAAACTAGCTGATATTGATCAGGACCACTACTATTTACAATGGTCAGAAACAGGCCTCTGTGGGCAGAGAAATCATAGAAAACCTACCTCAGCATCAACTTCTCGTCCAAAGAACATGTCAGATGAGATGGCTTTGGCACCTGCAAACTTCTGTCGAGCTTCGTTAGACTCTACTACTGATACCTTGCTATCTGTTTCTCTTCTGTTGGTTGGTCTGAGTAGAAGAGAAAAGCACTGAAACCTTTCACTGACTATAAATTTCAAACAGATCCCCTCTACTCTCCATTCACACAGCTCTACTTTAGAGCAAAGGATTGCATTCCCCTTACTTTACCTGTCACCAATGGGTCGAATGCTTGAGACTGTGATGTCCGTCTCCTCTTCTCTTTTGTCAAGTCCCCAGGAGGGCATTTCTGTTTCCCATTGTGAACCAAAACCATCTCCTAGTGAGAAGGGATTATCTTTGTACCTAAGAACAAATGGGAGAAAGAAATGTATGTAGGCCAGATAGAGAAATACTAACAGAACTAAAAACTCAGCAAAGTCTAAGTCGTACTTGGGTGGTCCAGATGTGAAGCTTCCTGTATCTTCGAAGAGGCCCAGCTGAGATCGAGAGGACTTTACGCTCGCTGGTGTTTCTTGTTCTATTACTTGCATCTCAGACAGGACAGAATGCGAAATGGAACTAGAAGAAACAATACCAAGTTTAAAAGTCTGGCAGAACTCCATACTTCCAAATATTTTTTCAACATTAGAATTACCTTGGCACATATCACATTCCACTTACTTAAAACCAACTGCTTTTGCCATTTGGATGACAGTTCATCTAGTTTAAAGAGAGCCTTCTGGATGTTTTCACAATCCTTTTGGTTTTCCCACCCTACATATTTTAATAACATTCATAAATTTGGCTGTTTCACTACTTAGTCCTAAGACAATTTGTCTATGAACAAATTAGAACATATTGATCTCAACAACGAACTTTGCGGGACTCTAGTGCTTACTTTCATCTGTCGACCTATTCATTCCTACTCTATTTGTTTTTCACCAATTAGTAATCCATTAATATACAGGTCTGCTTAGTCTATGACAGCTAAGTTTACTGAACAGCCTTTGGTAAGTTTGTGTCAAAAGCCTTTTGAAAATTCAGCTATACAATAGCAATAGAGCTCTTTTCAACTTGTCTGCTTGCTGATACCTTAAAATGGGCTGACAACTTAAGGCCCATGAGCTGAGGGTAGCCCAACCACTTAAATCATCTGATTTCACAGTCCCAAATATAAATACGTATGTAGGCATAGTCATGTGAAAAAGTACACTCTCTGAGTTCTGTGGTTTTACATATCAGTACATAGTAAAAATCACCTTGTTAAAAAGAGGTAAATACAACTTCAGATGAGGTTTTTTTTGTATTTTGGTGTCCCTGTATTTAGGGTGCATCTTATACTCAGTGTCTTACCAGGGTAAAGGGTATGCTTCTTTGCTGTAGGGGGAGGAGACGGAAGAGACCCAGAAGGGTCTCCTCCCAAGCTGCGGCGGACAGCTGGGGCACAGGGCTTGCCTGACAGCTCAGCTGTTCGGCGGCAGTGCCCTGACCAGCTGTAGGGGGGGGGGAGAAAAGCCTCTCAGTTGAAAGTTTTAGACAGAACAGGCTTTCAGCTCCCAAACAATGGCTTTAAGAGAATGGGGAACGTTCACCAAGGTCTTCCCAGGGTCCCTGCAGAACAGCCAGAGTCAGCCACGGGTCTCTACCAAGCAAAGGATCGTTGCGTGCGTGTCTCCCCGAGTGGGGCGGCTGTCAGCCCCATCCCAGAAAGCCGCTTAGGCGCTTTCTCCTCCAGGCCTGCCCTGCCTTTCCTTTTCGCATTCTGCCAGCTGGGACAGCGAGATATACAGCGGACTGGAGGGCTATGGAAGTTGGAGGGCGGGTGCGTGGGTCGGCAAGTGAAAGCCAGGAGGTGGCGAGGATGAGACCGCTGGCACTTTCCGCTCACCCTCGCTGCTTCCTGGCTTTCGCTTGTCGACGCTCAGTGCGTAGCCGCCAAATAGCTGAGTTGTCAGGCAAGGCTCAGGCCCCAGCAATCCTCCTTAGCTTGGGAGGAGACCCCTCTGGGTCTCTTCTGTCTCCTCTCCAGCTTCACTGCACTTAAAAGGAAAGCTATTTCTAACTTAGAAAAATAAGGGTGCATCTTATAATTGATGACGTCTTATAATCATTGTAATACGGTATTGCACCATGTCATCATTTATTTTACAAAAAGAAAGGTAAAATGAAATGACCATGTGTGAAAAACTAAATACACCTTATGATTCAATAACTTGTAGAGCCCCCTTTAGCAGCAATAACTTGAAGTAATCATTTTCTGTATGAATTTATCAGTCTCTCATATCATTGTGGAAGAATTTTGGCCCGCTCTTCTTCACAACATTGCTTCATTTCACAGGTTTGTGGGCATTTCTTTATGCACAACTCTCTTGAGGTTCCACCACAGCATTTCAATTGGGTTGAGGTCTGGACGTTGACTGTGCCATTGTAACACTTAGATTCTTCTCTTTTTCAGTCATTCTGCTATAGATTTGCTGGTGACCCAATATCAGCGAAGTTTTAGCTGTCAGACAGGTGGCCTCACATTTGCCTCTAGAATACTTTGGTATACAGAGAAGTTCATGGTTGACTAAATGACTGCAAGCTGCCCAGGTCCTGTGGCTGCAAAGCAAACTCAAACCGTCACCTCTCCACAACTGTGCTTGATGGTCGGTATGAGATGTTTGTGCTGATATGCTGTGTCTGGTTTTCGCCAAATGTGGCACTGTGCATTATGGTCAAACATCTTCATTTTGGTCTTGTCTATCCAAAGGACAGTATTCCAGAAGTCTTGTGATTTGTTCAGAAATGGTGGTGGCATAGCCTCTGGCCCTATATGAAGAAGGCTGTCAAAGTCTTTTATTTAAAATAATCTCCAAAAGAGTTTTCTTTGGGGAATCCATTCAAACCTTTTTTCAAAACCTTTTCTGCTTTCTGTGCTTAGGTACGATTACTACTGGTTTGCTTGCAACAGACCTTAAACTGACTGATCCACAGTGTAAATTTCCCCAAACTTCATAGGGTATATTGTTGCTTAAATTACATTACAATGGGGACATTCTTCTTATAGTGAGCTTAGACTGAGTGAAAAAGTAGGCATTTTTGCTAGGAATTCAACAATTTGACACTGTTTTATAAGAAATTTCACATAGATACCATCAGAATCAGATGATCTGTTACAATGTCAGCTCTCAAGCTGACCTCCAATACCTTCCCTTGTTACTTCAATTGGCTTTAATGCTTCCAATCTTCTACCTAAGAAAATCAATACAAGCTCAGACAATTTTCCTATATTTTCTGTAGCAAAGACAGATGAAAAGGACTCACTCAATTTCTCTGCAATGTCTATTATCTTCCCTGAGAATCTTTTTCACTTTTCTGGTCCAGCTGTTTTATTGGCTGGTTTCCTACTTCAAAAATATTCAAGTTCTTAAGTTCTTTATAGTTTTTTTGTTGTACTGTCTTCATTTTTATTTCTGCATCATCATTTGTTTTAATTATTTATAAAATGTGTAGGCCGCTAATCTTCTCTCAAGGTAAATGAGCATCATCATCATCCTTATTACTACCTTCTTTTACTACTTTTTTAATTGTAATTTGTGTTTTAATTTGTTAAAAAAAGGCTTTCGTTAACTTGTACAGATTTGACTAACACATTAGCCTCTTCATGGATATCGCTGACTTTTCTTACTGCAATTTCTTACTTCAAGGGCCACAATATAAATCTACCAAAGAGGCTGAACATATACAGCATCCAAAAAATCTTTGGAAATAGTTAAGGCACAGATAATAATAATTTTATTTCTATTCCGCCCTTCTCCCGAAGGTCTCAGGACGGCTTACAGGCAATATTAAAAATACATAATACATATATAAGTTAAAACATTATTAAAAGGATTAAATCAGGCCTGAACATTAGAATTTAAAAGGGGAGCGATAAATTTCCCACCAATTAAAAATTTCATATTAAATGCAGGAGGACAGGGCGTGGCTATCCCAAGCCCGCTTGATGGAACAAATGGGTCTTCAGGGCACGGCGGGAGGTCCCAAGGTCAGTGATCGATCGAATAGCAGGGGGGAGGTCGTTCCAGAGGATGGGTGCTGCTACAGAGAAGGCTCTCCCCCTGGGGGTCGCCAGCGATCACTGTTTGGCTGACGGCACCCTGAGAAGGCCTACTCTGTGGGAGCGTACAGGACGGCAGGAGGTATCATTGGGTAGAATGCGGTCCTGCAAATAACTGGGCCCTATGCCATGGAGCGCTTTAAACGTGGTTACCAACACCTTGAAGTGCACCTGCGAGACCATCGGCAGCCAGTGCAGCTCACGCAGGAGAGGGGTTACGTGGGTGCGCCCACTTGCCCCAAAAATCCCCTGCGCGACCGCATTCTGAACTAGCTGTAGTCTCCAGGTGCACCCCAAGGGGAGCCCCATGTAGAGAGCATTAAAATAGTCCAGACGGGAAGTGACGAGGGCATGAATGACTGTTCGTAGGGAGTCCCGATCAAGAAAGGGGCCCAACTGCCGAATCAGGCGAACTTGATAAAACCAGGCTTACTGAGTCTAATAACTGCTTCAGGCAGGCAGGACACAGAATGTAAGCCATGTTTTTATTCTCCAATAAAATAAATTACCTTCTGGACACCAAGCCCATGCCTAGTCTTTCAGCCTGCTCACGCTTCTTCCCTTCCAAGTTTTGAAGTTTCTTCTCCTCCTTCTTCCGATCAATTTGGAGCTCTTGATAGGCCAATCTCATTGAGGCCACTCTGTGAGAAAGACACCATAATCATTGTCAAATCAGAGTTCAAGTAGAGTTTCTCCATAATGGATATATCTCACCTCAAATTTTGTATATAAATATCAGAACGGACAACAGAGAAACTGAAAAGTATCATGATCCAGGCTCTATTCCTGGGCAGGCACTGGCCATTATTTTATTTATAAATGCTGAGGTCTGGAGGTGAGCATCACATCTTTTTTCATGCTTCATGAGTTCATTCTCCAGTTCAATCACCCTTGTGAACACACCTATGTGTATCCTAACGTAAGAATGCTACATATAAAAGCCACTCACATAGACTCCTCTGCTTGCTTTCTGTACTCAGCTGCTTGTTGCTCTTTCAGCTTTTCCACCATCTGGGCTTGCCGTTCGACTTCCGTAAAACTCTGACTGCTCACTTTTTGAGCTCCAAGACCTTTTTTGGCTCCCAGCTAAAGAAAAAAAAGCAGAATAAAAAAAAGCTTCCAGGAAAGCAAGGAAAATGTAAAAGTCACTGAACCTGAAACATTAAAGAATTTGCATGTATTACAGCAACCTATGGAAGGGCACAACAGAAATTGGGATATCTGTTTATCAAACCATTTCAGAATTGCTTTATTACAGAAAACAAAAATATACCGTGTTTCCCCGAAAATAAGACACTGTCTTATATTAATTTTTGCAGCCAAAGATGCGCTAGGTTTTATTTTCAGGGGGTGTCTTATTTTTCCACTGAGGCCGCCCAGAACCGAAAGTCCGAGGCCTTATTATCGGGGAGGTCTTATTTTCGGGGGATGCCTTATATTTCAGTGAGAGGCAAAACTGTAAGTAGGTCTTATTTTCGGAGGATGTCTTACTTTCCGGGAAACAGGGTAGAACAATGTCCTCAATTGTTTTGCCGTATGAACCAAAAGGAGGTGGGGAAGGAAGGGTGTCTATTATCTTTGCCCCAAGAAAGTCAGATGCAAAACATAAATACATTAATTTCTGAGGCGAAGAAACCATCTGCCCATGACAATTAACCAACACAAAAAATAAATACAGTGTTACAGTAATCCCAAAAGAGCTAAATACATGGCATTAAGAGGACCATTGCAATCTATTAGTATGCAGGAAGGTTTCCAGAGAACTGGATAATGATGCTATCACCAAGAGCAGAGGAAATGAAACAGAAGAACAAGGCAAATCTCCATTAGTTTTTAGTTTGCATAAAAAACAGGCAACCACTACAGCAGAAAAGGAAATTCTTGCAAAAGGTCACTCGGATGGGACACACCTTTGCCAGAAAAAGCAAGCAGGTGCATGCCATGGAAAGGCAAAGTCTCTGACAACAGACTTACCCCTTTTTTTGCTGCACCTGCCTTCTTTTTTCCAATAAGGGAAGGCTTTATTTCTGCAATAAAGACAACCAATGAAGGATGAGCTCAAGCTGCTATGAATCCTAATACTCAACACAATATTTCAAAACTTTTATGGTTAAAAGGCTACCCATGGCCAGGTGGCCTGTAAACACTGTTAATATACCCAGCAGATCCAGCAGTAGCACACAGATTGAGAGTCAATATGACCAGCCATAACATGCAATTTTAGATTAGTAGCCACTTGGGCCTCCCCTTCCAGGTAAAAACGTGACAGAATGACGACACTAAGATGTGGTGACTTTGGTAGGCAGTGAGTTCAGAGCCGTCCATGGGGAAGAGCCCAGTAGAAACAGAGCATTGCTATACACTTAAAGAGAGGCACGTGTTGCAGGTTGCTCAGTAGTTTACACACAACCAAAGCAAGTAGAATATAACTGTCCCTTTGCAAGCTGTCACACGTATATCTGCTTGACTAATTGCCAAAATTCCAGAAGCAAAATGTAATCTAAATTTCACTGCTAGGTAAGAGCAATTCCTTCCATGTTGGGTTGAGATCTTAAAGGTGCGAGACAGATAAACTTAGAGCTGGAAGCAGAACCACAGAGATGGAAGGCAGATAGTCTACAAAGAGCCAGTTACCTCTGGCCGGAGCTGCCCCATGTTGAGACAGACACATGGATGCGTCTGAAGGAGAAAGAGACATGCATGTATTTGATTCTAAAAAGATGTTTGGATGAAGATTGAGTGTACAAGTCTAACTTTAACCAAGATATCCCACACAAGACTGTACTGTGATCTACAGATCTAGCTTAGAAAAGATGTCTCATCTGGCAAATCTTCAGTATTGGAAATACCGAACAGACTCCAAGATAAGCTGAGACTATTAATTGTCAAAATGCATCCAAAAAAAATACATTTGGCTTTTTTTGCAGATGGACTTATACTTTTTTTAAAAAAATTACCTGTATATTTATAAAATATCTATTTGTCATATATACTTGCTTATAAGCGAATCCTTGAAATTTAAACCAAAATATCATAAAAAATGCAGGTCAACTTATCTGCAGATGGCACATTTTTATGGCATTTTGGTTAAAATTGGAGGGATGGTTTATGTGCTTATATGTGAGAATATAAAATATATTTCATATATTAGCTGATTAATAAATATACAAAATATATCGTATATACTCACATGGAAATTGACCTTTAAACCAAGAAAGTCTTTCTCCCTATTAAGATTCAGTGCACCTTTCACATTCCTGTATGAAAAGAACATGGATGTTATGGAATTTGAGGGTTTTTTCCCTATGGATATTTATATCAAAGTGAAAGGAGCATAAATATAATAAAAATGAGGTATAAATAGTATCTAAGATCAGGCTGTTATAAACTCTTCAGAATTAAAACATTTAAAAATAGAAGCTTGATGGCCTAGTAGAGATAATTATAGCCACCTCTGGACAGCAAGCGATTAGACCAATTGACATTTTAATGTTACTTCCAATGATTCTACAGTTTCCAAAAAGATGAAATCTATGTTACTCAATTCTTACTATAATATTGCAATAAGCAGTTCGATATGAGAACTAGTCATCTTCTCAACCAAATCGTGTATAGAAATAATTCTATCATCAAACTATCTGAAGTGAAACTAATGATTGCTGGTAGCACTGTGCATTGGGGGGAGGGGAGATCTGTATACTTACCAAGAGAGCCTTTGGGAGAGGTGCTCAACAACTCAATAGACGGACCTTGGTCAGCCTCTACAAAGGGGAGAAAATCCTCAAACTGTTATGTTCTAGAAGCATTACACATGCCCTGTAGCCACACAATTCCTTGAAGAAACCACTGAAATAAACTGAGGAACGTATCAGAAAGACACTTACAGCAAATGACTGATCCAGCGAAAATCAGTTTAGATCTATGCTTTATTGTAACTGACTGCAACTATGGCTTAATGTGGTATGAAAATGGGGGTACTGGGCTAGTAATTTCTAGAATATTCCTAGTTTTAACACTCCTAGGCAGCTAAAACAGGAAAGTAAAATAGCTGATATGCCATTCCAAAGTTGCTTATCTACAAATTTTGGCTTCATTCTGCTTTCTCAATAATCTATAATTAAAACAAGCTATTATCTCAGCCTGCTGTATGAAGAAAGCCACCTATCAGTTAATAAAATGCTTCTTTCACATATCAAACATTTATCCTGTTGGAATACAGGACTTCTAAATTATTCAAAAGGTAAATGCTCTTTAACTGAAAAACTGATCAGTTCAGGAAAACAAAATAAAGCTAATTCAGGTAATCACTGAACTGATTATCTAGTTTTGGTGTATTTAATATGGAAAACAGAAAGTAAGTATTTGGCTCCTGCTTTGATACTTACGTGGAATCTCACTATTTTCAGATGGCTTTGCTGTTTTTCTCGGTTCTGATATGGACTCTCCTGTGCTCTGTTCTATCTTAGGTGCATCCCAATTATTACAAGCCTTAAAGTAAACAAGTAAGGTCTTAGAAAGACTCAATAGTTAATTTATAACTCAAACAAAATCTGGCCTAATAAGCCACATATTTCTTCAACATTATAAGACATTATTACTACTACCATTCTAATAGAGTTATGATCCTATTGCAAAGAAAAAATATTCATGAGGTATATATTCCATTTCTGATACTAGCCAGTCAGCCATTTCTAAGAAATTTACTAGAAGGAAAGGATACAACATACATTGACTGGTCTAGTGACATTATATAGAGCTTGAACAAAGAATATTTATTCAGGAGTTCAGAAACTTTTTGTTAAGAGTGCTGATTTAGTTTGCATTTCAATGAAAATAAATACATGTTCCACACATATAAGAATAGTGTTCCAGCTCCTTTAATGAAAGTAGCTTTTACAATTTGTTGCTCAACAGATTTGTTGAGATTTCAACTGATAGAATTTCTGACAACTTCAATAGGAACTCATTCACTAGGAGATGGGATCATACAGTAAAAATATCATATGACCATGCAGACTCACAACAGCAGAACCAGTTGCATTGATTCAACAAATCCCGTGCAGTTGTTAAGCATGACATCACGTGATCACAATGGTTTCTCCATTAACTTTGTCTGAAGCTGGTAGTGAAGGGCGAATAGGGGGAACATGTGACTGTGGGTTGCTGTAATGGTTATAACTTCAAGGACCGGCTGCAAGTCTCCTTGTTCAGCACTGTCATAACTTCAAATGGCTGCTGAATGAGTGACCGCTAACTAAGGACTATCTGTATATATGAAAACACGTAGGACAATCCCACAAGGAAGATTTCCAATTGAAAAGGGCAATTCAAATTGGACCAACTCACCTGTGTATGCTCCATGAAGAAATCAGCATCACTCCTTTCCAGAGAGTGGCCTGGAATCCAACTCAGACCATCAATCAGAAGCTGTAAAAGGAGAGGATCATCTATTGATTTTTATAGCAAGCCTTATAATTTCCCATTGCTCCCATCAGTGCACAGACTAATTGACCCTTACATCATTTCCGTATTTGGCCATGGCAGCACTTGCCAGCTGCTGAATCTTTTCTCGGTACATGTGAGCAGCACGGCTATTATACTTGGCAGGGGCATCTGAGGTGGTACAGCCATGCTGGCAGAAAAAAGCTGTCTGAAAGTGGAGAAAATATAGTTGATTTTTAGGATGATCAAAAAGAAACTGAAAACTAGATATTTCCAAATATACTGTAGATATGTAGTGATTGAGCTTCGATGGTACTAGATGATCGAGAAACATTGAAAAAATCCACCATGTAACTAAAATTTGCTAATGACTATTCAGCAATCCAGATACCCAACCATAGCAGTCTCCGAAAAAAGGGAACAATTTAAAAAAATCAAATGTCAATCTAAATAATCAGAGAATATCATTTCAACTGATCCTTACCGCATTGGCATTGCTGCCCACTTGCATACACCTCAACTGAAACCAGCTCCAGTTAGAATCAAGCTCTGTAGACCTACAAGGGGACAAGAAGGCATTATATTGTACACAAATTTACCATACAGATATCAATGATTTCTAAAAGCCAAAATGCCCTTCTATCACAATACAATCTTTTCTCCTGTCAAAAAACACTAATTTCATTTATCTTACTACAATATCTACACACAACAGATAGAAAAGGCTAGGCCATTCCAAGCTTTTAATCAATTGCAGGAACATAAAGACCTTGTTATATCAGTTTTCCCCAAATTGTGTTCTCCAGAACTGCTGGCACAAGAGCTCTCCGACTACCCAGGACACTGCACACAGAGCTTAATAGAAAGCCTATGCAGGGCTCCTAAAACAGACGTTAGCAAACCTAGCCACTTCATTTTATAACATTTCAAACACAAAACAAATAAGCTAAAGCTATAAAGTTAACAAGATAAACAGAGCAGGGAATTTGTGACTGTTAATTATTCTGAATCACAACCTGCAGCATTCCTCATCACTGCATGGACTGCTGATTCAATGTACTGGCAGAGCCAGTGATTCTTTATACCTACACTAAATACACTACACTACTGCAATATAAATAATTTAACACCCTTTTGTTAAAACTCTCTTAACAATCTTCTGTGAGTAAGTCTATATTTTTTCAGACTTAACAAATATACTGAAATGAGATGTTGTAACAATAAAGAGAAAAAACAAAATGCTCATTTAATAACTAATTCACTTTTCACAGATGCTCATCATTTGTTAACTACTACAAAAAAATCTACTTACAAGTGTAAAATAGGGAATCATTAAAAATGAAAATGCTTTTTTTTTAAATTTATTTTTCTATCCGGACAGAGAAACGTGCAGTATTCCTTTAAGTAACTTTTTTTTTATTCTTTTTTCGAAGCCTTAACTTTGCTGTGGTGGATTCCCTCCCTA
>JANHFO010003765.1:75850-87865 GCA_032468095.1 Pareas carinatus
ACCGCTACAGACTCAATTCTCAATGAATACTACACAGTAATGTGGAAATCATTCACTGGGATCTCTTTCACAAACCATTTACAGAGAGTCCTCATTTCTTGACTGCAATTAGTTCCGATGACCAGGTCATTAAGTGAAACAGTTGCTAAATGAACATGTGACTGAGCAAGAGAGGTGCTGCAAAGATCTCTAGCTGTTGCTGTTTCAATCAGATAAAGTTCTCCCAAACAATGCTGTGTACTTGGCCTATATTTTCCCATGCCTTTTTTGCCCCCTCACAGGGCAGAGAGATTGCTTAAACCAGTGGTCCCCAACCCCTGGTCCATGCATTAGCCCGTGGCATGCCAGAAACTGGTTCGCGCAAACAAGCCAAGCCCCATCATGGGATGCAGGCAGCATTAATTTGTGGATTAGAACCCTTCCCCAGCTTCGCAGCTGCTGCCTGAAACTGACT
The DNA here is from genome assembly GCA_032468095.1 of Pareas carinatus. Taxonomy (NCBI): domain Eukaryota; kingdom Metazoa; phylum Chordata; class Lepidosauria; order Squamata; family Pareidae; genus Pareas; species Pareas carinatus. The sequence goes on from JANHFO010003765.1 coordinate 76,305, forward strand.
AGACTGTAATCAGTTTCACACCAAAAGCTTTTGTTGTGAATGTGCAGATGGGTCAGAAAATGATTTTTTTTATTACTATTCTATTTGCAAATGCTAAATGAGTTGTATTTGCAGCTACTAAATGAGAACTAACTCTATTTATTACACACTTTCCAACCTTTTTTTAACCTAAAAACAATTTCATGGTGGTTTGCAAGTATTTAGTCATAAACAAAAACATGAAAACAATGTTTAAAAATGAGCAAACAGATGCAATAATTACCAAAGATCGCTTTATTACTATATTTAAAGGTATGATACTTACAGCATACTTTGAATTGTTGGCACTTTACCAAAATAGTTCATAAGTTAACAGTGTGGCAGGGTGCTGTCATGTTTGGAATAAGGAGATCAAGCATATCATGCACCTAGTTTAAATGCAAGATTCTGGCATTTGAATAGATTTATTTTTAATTAGAACATTAAGAAAAAAAATTCTATATTATTTTGCATTCTCCTCTTCAGCTGGCATAGTCTCAGAAGAGGGGCCCTGATAAGTTAACATGTCAGATTGAACAATGATTTGCTGCAGTATAGTCACGAGGTTGGGTTCATCCAGCTTGCAGAACCATTCACCAAATTTGCAAACCATAAAAGCTGAGTTCACATATGACATTCAAGTAAACAGAAACCACGTGATGGCTTAGCACAGCAATCACACTCTTTCTGGACTGTTCTTGTAGCAGCGTGGAACACAAGAGGCAGGAGCGCAGGGTAACTCAGAAACGTTTATTTTTAGAACACACAGACAACACCAGCAAGAGCAAAGCCCTTGCTGCCTCAATTTATATTTGGTGCGCCGGGCGCGCTTTGACCAATCACATTTAAGTACACTTTAAATTCCCGGGTAAGTTAATCCCCGAGGGCGGGGGGATCTTCCGAGCTCGGCTCCGGAATGTCTGGGAAGTCCCTAGATGGTTTGATCGGGCCACACTTGAAATCCTCCAATGAGGCAGGGTGCCACAGACTACGCTGGGACCTGCGCACCTCAGTTGGCGCTGGAGGTGCGGTGGAGCAGGTCGTCTCCATCTGAGCCTCCAGATCCGCTGATGGCGGGTCCTGAGAGACTCCGGAGGCAGCCTCCTCCCGCGCCGAAGACTCACCCTCGGTGACGGTCGGACCTGCTAGCCAACGATCTGGTAAGTCCCCGTCGTCTTCGTCTGTTAGCACTACGGGGGGAGGAATGTTATAATTAGGATTTAGGCCTATGTCGTCAGATGCTGGCCTGGGCAGTACGGCCCTCCGAAGCTGGTCAATGTGGCGCCTCCATTGACTCCCATCCGGTAAGGTGACCACATATGACCGGGGGCCGGTTACCTTTTCAATTTTAGTTAGGACCCAGCGGCTTTGCCCATTATAGCTTCTGGCATAGGCCGCATCCTCGACCTCAAGTCGCCTGGCTCGGTCGGGTTCGGTTATTGTTTTGGGGGCGTACTGAAGGTGCAGATGGTCAAGGACCATCCTTAGTTTTCGGCCCATGAGCAGTTCGGCCGGGCTCTGGCCAGTGGACTTGTACAGGGTTACGTTGCCACGATAGAAACTTATTAAGTCCCGGATCTTACAGTTCTGATGTGGGAGAACGTAGTATGGGCACACTCACAAAGGGATTGCCATGATGGATGTGACCAATTAAAAAACACCCACTTATAAGAAAACCATCAGAGAACCTGGCTGCACCACCATTTTATTTTCTAAGGATGTTGGCGTCTTTGTGCAGATCAGTCTCTCCTCAGGATTTTTCTTTCTACTCTGCCATTTTTGGACTGGCTTCAGGCTTTCCAAATTCCTAAAGGAAAAAAGATATGAAAATTAAAAACATCACTACAAAATCAATGCAGGACTGGTTGGTTAACATCTCCTTCCTTTGCTCTTGCTTCAGAATTAGTCTTTAAGAAATCCTAACTATGTTACATTCCTATGATTGTACTATTTTGAAACATAGATGATGAACTCTGTTTACACAGGAAAACAGCACATCGGGGAGAAGGCAATATTACTTATATAAAATCACCCAGTACTGTGAACTAGGTGATAGCCTAGCACAATAATTCAGTTGCATAAAGGCAACTGTTTGTAATATAAACATAAAGATGCAGTGAGCTGTATTGTGAGTGGATATTTGAATAGGAGATGCTTCCTTTGTATTTTCTGGATATGATCTTGGCCTGAGTATACTATGCCCTTTTTGTATCTTTGAACTGATTATAGGTTTACTTCTCTATAAATAATGTGCTACCTTGGAAGAAAGGACAGTATGAAATTAAATGAAATATAGTTAATGCACTTTAGTAATAATGCAGAGTTTTATTACATGTTCATGTTGAATCTTTTGCCCTGGTATTTTTTTTCTTCCTTACAAGCAAAATTCTATGCCTGATTTTCTTGAATTTTTCCCATTACAGCAACCAAACAGAGGTCAAAATCCCTTAAAGCCATCGGCATCAATTGTGCACCAGCAAGTGGAGTGAAATAGCCTCACTTGCTGAACTTTCTCCAGCACAGGTCAAAATGTTACGTCCACTGACAGAGGCTGACGGCTTTTGCGTGACGCCAGGAGCCTGGTCCTTCATTTTGCCTGGTCAGTGAGAGTGTGAGGGTCTTGATCTTAATTCCATTTATGGAATATTATTTTCACCGTGGTAAAAAGGCATCCTTTATTAGACTTTCTAATGAAGCAAGGGAATCCAAGAGAAATATTATCCGCCTGTGGCCTTCCAATAAGGGGGTCATAGAAAATAAAAGTAAACAGGAGATTTCACACAAGGCACTAAGCTCAATTATTAAGTCCCAATCAGTAAGCTTAGTTTTCAGGTGGAAGCAAAAATGAACTCTTTGCAGAATCTGTGTCCACTCGCCCCCCTGATAAATATCTGGATGTGCAAGTTATATAAAGTTATAAAATAATTAATAGACAGGACAACTGGATTGCTTCTGACCTCATGCAGGTGGAATTCATCCAAACAGAGCATTAGTCTTACAGTCTAAGTTACGGGTGTCAAACTCAATTTCATTGAGGGCCACTGCCACCACTGCTGTGGCTGCCATGGGCCACCCCCTGTGTCCCCCGCAAGTCCCCATCAATGCCAGCTTCCTGTGATCACCACCAACCCATGACCGCTGCCAGCCCTTTGTGATTGCCAACTCCCCCCATGACCGCCAACTCCTCCATGGCCACTGACACCCTCTCCCCACACTACTACCAGCCCAAGGAAATGCCCCTCTCACCTCCAGGGTGGCTTTGCAGGCCAGTCCAAGGAGGTCGTGGGCCGGATCTGGCCTGCAGGCCTTGTGTTTGACACCTGTGGTCTAAGTGAACCTCTGGATGGTGAAACAAACTCTTTTTTCCCATGGTCCAGGACAAAGCAGCAAACAAGAGCAGCGCCATTTTTCATACTCCCAGCAGGAGCTGTGGACTATGTTAACAGCGGGAACAGCGTCTTCTTCAGGAGGATGCAGAACACATGCTGAAATCCCAGTTCAGGGATGAGCTAAGGACTAGGGCTGGGAATTGCAAGCTTTGTCAAAATGCTTTTTCTTCATGGCACAGCACATTGTAAGAAGATCGGGGTTTTCAGGATGCCATGGCGCAGAGAGGGTAAAATCTACCTTTTCCCTGTCTTGTCACATGCTCTTAGTTTCTTAATGGCCAGTTGTATTCTGCAGGTCAGTGCTAGGTTGCTTTATTTTCCAGAATTTCTCCATAAGTACCTTAGCGGCTTTTAGTTCTTCCTCCCAAGGTCTCTTCCAGCTATTACATTCTGTGATTCTTTTGCTCTGATCTTTGTTGAATTTAAGCTCACAGGTGGAAAGTGGGATGATGAATGTGCTTATAACCTCTGGTTTGACAGAACCAGTGCTGAAGCAGTTGCCACCGGATCCCTCCATTGCTGCATTAGTTTGTGGTCCATCGCTTCTTTTCAACTGCAGCTCAGTTTGTAGAGTGAGGAGACCCACAGTGACAGCTACCCAGCTGCCCCTCACAACTTTGCAGTCTCACTGCATTTGTTCTCAGCCAAGGCTCATGAATTCGTGAGGAAAACTTTCCAACTGTTAGAGCCAACTATCTTGCACATGTGTCTGATTATACTTTTTTTCCCCTTTCCCCCAAACACTGCAGTGAAAGGCTTCAAAACTGTTGAGGTGTTTTAATATTAAATATCAGAGGAGGAACTCTTGAATTCGCTTTGCAAGCTTTTACCTCAGAAGAACGGTGGACTTCTGAGGACATGATATCCCATTCAGATCCCAAACAGGAAAACTTAACATTTCTCTTTGAGGGGAGGGAGCATCAGGAACTTGTTGATTCTGTTCCAAAATCAAGAGGCCAAACTTCAAAAATATTCTTTCTCTTGACAAAAAATCCAGAAATCTTTCCCAAATAAGACTTAATTGAAAATAAAACATTAGATAAAAGGTGCTCTTGAAAAGTAGGAATAGCAATTCTATAAGTAAGCCTATTAATAACCCAGTTTTACTAATCATGAGGGTATACTGATTGATACTCCCCATTTAAGGACAGTAGAAAGGGGAATCATACCTTGAAAGAGATTCCTGTGGCACCACAAAGACAACTATACCTATCACCTATTTTTATTATAAAGAGCTTTATAACATCAATGTCCGAGTAGTCTCTGTGACATCTGATGCCACAGCGCCTAATATAGATTCATTCAGGCAACCAAGAAGAGTGAAGGTGGATGGGTCTACTGTCAAATCCACTTTTCTTCATCCAGCCACCCCAATGCTGGAAATTGCATATTATTTGGACTCCAGCCTGATGATTCACAACTTGCTACAAGCTGATGGGAATTTTCAGGTGAGCAGCAAAGCTGTCAGTTGGGATTATATTCTGGATCTTGGTACTTTGCAGGAAACAGAGGATCACCAAGCTGCAGGCAGCTGGCTGGAGCAGCAGACATGGGAAAATGGCACCAGCGCAGGTGTTTAGGTCAAGGTACATCCAGGTCCTGCATTTTGCAGCCAGGCTAGGCCTGCCTCAGCTTCATGGTCACCAATTCCACCCTCTTCATAGAACTGTGAGTGTTGTTTTTGATGCATGTAGCAGCTGCAACACCCATGGAGAGGCTTCAGTTCACCACTGTCCCTCACCAACGCTGGCACTCTTAACAGCCCCCGCAATAAGTAGGAAAATCTGCTTCATAAACTACTGGGGAACTACTGCGGCTAAGCAATCATCCCTGGTGATTTTTTTGGCTTTCTATTGAACTCATCTACTGGCAGAAGACAAACCCATTGCTTATCTGCTCCCTGGTTGGTGGAGTCTGGACCCCTTGGAGTGATGGTGGAGGAGGGGGAGGATAAGGCAGGCATGTGGCCACAGATTAATACTCCAAGGAATTTCCAAAGTGCATACCAGCTTATCTTAAACAGAGCTGTTTCCAGTCTGGGCCTTGACCCACCCAACTTTCTAAGCGTATCTTTATGCAGTCGAAGTAGTTTGCAATTGCAAGCTTCCTGGCCTCTGGGCTAAGGGCAAATATGGGGTTCAAACTTTCTCAAACGATGGACAGTGTTATGTTAGCCCCAGCCATTCAAGCTGAACTTGAGAAGGATGGAACTTAACTTCTATCGCTTGTGCAGTTCCCTGTGCCGAGTGTTGTGCTGCACTCTTGAGCCCTTGGCCCCGGCAGTGCTTTGATGTGTGAAGAGACAGGGGGTGACTATCTCCCATCAAAGTCTTTGCAAAGAGTGAGTCACAAAGCCAAGGAAGTAACTGGCCTTTCTCCCTGCTTCTTCCAAGGCTCCAGCCTACTTAAGACTACTTAGCACAAGAGTTTGGCTGTATTGGCAGATGTGAGGGAGAAACCTGATCTTTTCTCATGCCGGAATAATCTCTTTGAAAGCAATCCTCTGCTTCCCAACCATTATGTCATCCTGTTGCAGCAACTTGTGCAAACCTTCTCAGAATTGTGGTTTCAGGTAAGTGCAAGGAGCACAAACAATGCCTTTTATTTGTGAGTGTAGCTCTGTGGAGGAGACGGACAATAAACAGAGTGGAGAAGTTGCCAACTGCAGCAGCAGGAGTTGGCCCCACTTGGGCTCATGAAATGGTACAAGGCCTTCTGAAGGAGATGGGCTAGAATTAGACAGCACATAATATAGGAATTACAGACTATATAATATAGGAAATTCTGAGGCAGCCTGGTGATTGAAAAAAAGACATGGTGATCAAAGCAGAAACTATGAAGAACATTTCTAAAATCAATCCTTCAAACAAAATGCTATGTTTGTGGGAAGCTTTGAAGAGTGTAATTAGGAGGCTTACAGCTTAGGGCTTGTTATCCAGTCAGAGGCTACTATACGGTCATTAGGCAAGCATTTTCTTCTCTTAGTATAGCCTCTCTGTATGATATTATTGTGAGCTTTTACTGGCTCAGCTTGGAAATGTCAACTTGACAGTTTATTTTATCCCTATAAAATGGGCGATTGTTTAGGAACGAAAGAGCAAATAGCAGATCCAGATCACAGGATTCAAAGGGGAACCTTGCCGGAAGCATTTGATCGGGTCTCCTGATCTTGGATGAAGAGGGAAATGACCTTTGGATTCTGTAAGATGACCTTTGAATTTATGTCCGGTTTTTTTATACTTTTGTTTTTGGGAGCCACAATTCTATTGAGGCATGTTTTATTGTAGCACAGCTATTTATCAGCCTGGAAGCAGTGACCCGGAAGGAAGGATGTCAATGGTTGTTCAGAAGCATGGAACAAGTTTCCCCTCAAGTCAGAAATGAAACTTTATCCTTGTAGCTTGTCCAACAGCGCCAGGAAAATATGCTTCTATTTGCTAAAGCGTGGCAGCCTCTCCACTGGCACCCAAAACAACAAAAGCATTTTACAGATAAGAAAATCATTGAGTTCCATCACTACTGTGTTTATGCAGCACAACCGCCAGCAGGAATAGTAATATTCCTGAGGTAAACATTTAGTTTCTATTAAAGCCCAGATCAGGGAATTTAATTTTTAGGCATCACTGAGCAAAATCTGAATTACACAGAAATCTTAAAGAGAATGAGAGATACTGTGTGGTTCTACACAGTTCTACAATGGAGTTTGGTGAACCTTTGGGGAAGCTAGTGTTTTTTTAATCTATTTTTTTTCTAATCTTCCCCTTGCCACTTTTCTTCTTTACCCACCCTACCCCAACATGCAGTAACAAAGTCCAAATTAGAGCACAGATCTGACATTAATGCTAATTGCGGAGAAGCAAAGTCCAGCACCAGGTATGGAGAGGCTTTGAGCCAGGTCAGCAAACAAGGCAGGAATGCAAGATTATTTGTTCCAACAGCTGGGCTTAGGATTTTGGCAGACTTGCACCTGTGTCAAAATGTCAGTGATGCAATTGAACGTGTCGGCAGAGCAGGCATCGACTACAGCAAGTGGACTGGACAGCTTTGGGCAAGACTGCAGCGGCCTCAAGTTGAAGCAGTTTGTTGGCAACTGGTATCTGTGACATAGTTATCTGAGCTTGTATGAAGGGGTTGAGTTTCGGACTTCCAATTGGTACGTGCTGTGGAGTGCCATAGCTTCCTTGAAGTCAGCACAATGGAACATTTTCCTCAGTCAGGTAAAAAAACCCTGCACAAATGCTTTCATCCAGCTGGGGACAGCCACACGTCCAGCTGACATAAGCCAATCAGCAAACCTGTGTTTCTTCTATGGACTAGCTCAGTGTTGGCTAACCTTTTAGGCACTGAGTGCCTGAACGAGTTGCAGCTAATGAGTTGCGGCTCATGACGTCATTGCCCAGTGCCGCTACTCTCTTCTCTGGGACGATGCTGGGGCAACCTGGCTCACGTGCCAACAGAGAGGGTTCGCCATCACTGGTCTAGCTAATCAAGTTGCTTTAACTGAAGAATTTCATCCCAACCAACTTAAACCTGACATTTAGACAATGACCTAGCATTAGATTGGAGCAAATGTTGGATGAGGTGACAGTCATGGTAAAAGCAGCAGTGAGAGCAATTATGCACACCATTATCAGGACCACTTCATGAGATAGTGAGTTGTGTTTTGGGGGAGACGGTTGGAAGTCAGAAAAAGTACTGCATGCCATCACAGTAATGCATTTCCACTGTTTATATATTTTAAATGTTTATAGTTTTTAATTTTAATAACTTAAATGTTTTGATGATTTTTATATTTTGTTTTATTGATTGTTGTACAATGCCCAGAGACACTTTTTGTGAGTTGGGCAGCCATATAAATGTGATTCATATAAATAGATAAATACCACTAAGTAAAAAGGCTGTCTGCTATATATGCATACTGCCTCAACACTTTATGTTGGCTGTTTACTGGGTGGGTAAGATGAACTTTTAACCTAGAGCAAGCTGATACAGCATTGGCTTGTTTTTCCCATTAGCTTTTCTCAAAGTAAGGGGGAAAGCTAATGTAAAGTTCATTGCTCCCTAATAAGCATTTTTCTGTTGTCCATTCTTATCCTACATGTATCTTCCTATTCAATCTCTTAGTAAACTATTTAGAATGGAGCTGGATTGAGGAAAGGGAGGGAGGGAGGGAGGGTCAGAATGTCAAACTGGGTAAAGCCAGAAGGGTCCAGGACACCCCAGCACAGCTAACTCATTGCAGCCTTCTCACCACGGCCAACTCTGTGCAGCCATCTCATCGCGGCGAAACGTGCTGCAGGACAATCCACATGGGATAACGCAATGCGATAAATGTTATGTGCCATTGTTTCTTCTACATTATTTCCATTTTTATCAATAGAACGTCGAACAAGCAGTGGTGGATAATATTTATTGCACTGACTTATCCTGCATGGAATTGTCTCTCGACAAGTTGACTGCAGTGAGTTGTCCTGCAGCGATTGGTGGCAACAAGATGGCCATGACAAGATGACCTTGATAAGTTGTCCCATTCTGAAATCAAAATGTCAAACTGAACTGAAATATTAGGAATAAGTTTTTGCTGAAAAGTTGAGTTTTTCCTTAATATTAGGACTAACAAGATCTGTGATACAAAAATTCAGATACTCAGTAGATAGAATTAGCGACCTGGAGTTTTCTGTTTCTCTTTGTTGTCATCATCTGGGATTTTGCATCCCTGATATAAAATATAATCCAACCAGAGTTTGCTCATTTGGTTTAACGAATGGTTAAACATTGGTTTGACAATGTTTCTAAATTGTCAAGTTTGAATAAGAATATATTAAAATCATTTACTGCATTTCATTAGGGATGAAAAGTAGGTTACACATTTTAAATTATATTTGAAATCATTAAGGAAAATGCTGTATTATTTAATTAGATGTTTACATTTAAAAGCAATGTATTTTAAATGATTCAAAAATGCTTAAAATGAATTCACTATCTTACAGTATGTAATTATGCTTGTATAACTTATTCCTCAATTTAACTTCCTAATATTGGGTGTGGAAAGTAATAGCTTGCATGGCTTGTGGTAACTCGTACCAGTAGTGAAGGACATTCAGTTAAGATGACTCCTTGGATACTCTATAATTTTAATATAGGAGTACAATGTTTAATTATTCTTCCAAATTTGCTTTGAAGCTATAGACAGAAGGATGAATATGTTGAATTCTCTACTCCGCCAATCCTAAATGAATATTTTCCTCTTTACAGAATCCCGTCCTTTTCATTCTTCTACAGTTCACAGGAAATTCAGAAAATGTTATATTTCTTTATTAGAAAAAAAAATCACCATAGTTCTAGATGTTTAAAATGAAGCACTGGTTACAAGAAAAGAATATCCCCAGAAAGGTCCAGATTATTTCATTTGTTTCCTTTGTATGCAAGTTGGAAGCCCATGATTTGAGGCCTCAGCAAAAACTCATCACACAATACACTTTGTCAGGTGGTTGCAGTGATGGGAGAGGAGAAGCAATCACAAAATGACCTTTTCTACATAGTTAGCAGGATACAGTCCAACCTGACCGGTCTGAAGCCGGCCTTTGCACCATCCCTGTTCATCCTCTTCGCTGATTTTCAAAAGCTCTTCTCCTGGAGAAAGACAAAACGTCAGCATTAAGCAAACAGAGATCTCTTTTCGGTTGCTCAGATGGTCACATGCATAGAAGTGTATCTGAACATGTAGACTCTCAACCAAACTGCATGCATGCAGAAAACCCCAAGGAAGGCATGGGGAGGGAATGAAGACAAAATAGGTGGTGTAACAGATGATGGGTGCAAGAACGGTGCATCAACAGCCCAAAGGAAAGGGACCTTGAGCGAAAATAAAGAAAATATAAGTAGGTGATCCCCTTTTGGGAACTCTGTCCCTGTCAAATGCCCACATTTTCCCCAAGTGACTCTGCCTCCAAATGTGCCAGCACATGTTTGATTCTTTTCACATAAACAATTTAGTTTGACTTACTATTAGTTTTACTTATTATTTCTTCTTCACCAGAGCACATTATCATGGATAGAGCACCTAATTTTGCCTATTTTCCACTCCCCTTCCCAGTATGTGGCAGAGACGGGTGTCGGCCCTCTCAGGTAAACCAAACAGGAAACATGACAAGATGAACAAATTCTACTTTATTGTAAGGCTGCATCAATCTTGCCAGACTGAAGGTACAAACCTCCCACCTCTGCTTTTAACTACCTGATCTATTAGAGAAGGTTGTTCCAAGGCTTGTTCTCTGGCCATTAAGTGACTGTGGGGGCTCCCAGCTCTCTTGTCTAATCGTTTCCAACCACCCCTGTATTCCCTTCTTCCCCCAAGTTCATTAATGCGATCGGGTTAAAATAAAGAAGCTCTGTTTTTGCAGAATCTTTGGAGCTTTGTTTCAATGTTGAAAGGAGGTAAGAAGTATGAATGAAATATGGAGTTTGCTGACTGGCTGGGCATTAGATGAATTTTAAACAAGGATGGGCCTATTTACTGACCAAACCTTATCCCCATAAAGTTAATTGACAAAAGTCATTTAATTCAATTTTTCTATTTGCTTAATGTGCTTATTCACTCTCAAGACCAAGTTAAGTATGTATTACGGACAGGGCCAACGGGATCAGGCCAGAACATTAAGTCCTGTTATTTGAAGTAATTTAAATGAGAACTGATGTGTTTTATTTTCAGGTAAGAATCTGGATTCAGTGTTAGCTTCTGTTCCACTTAAGAGTTGTAATATAAAATCCTGCTGGGGAAAAAGTCATTTTACAGAACAGTACCTCAAAAATATCTTTAACTCCTACAACATTCTTATGTAGGGCATATCTGGCTTACGAAAAATATGCAGATGTCAAGACAAGGTGATTTAATGATTGAGACTGAAAACAATTTAAATTACTATAACCATTGTATTAAAAAGCACTATAACGTTTTAATTTTGTATTTAATAAGAAATGTCAACTTTGAATTAAAATGTAATGAAATAAATGTTATAAGATGGACCAAATAGATCCCCCCCACTTCATATATCATGCATTTATACTGAACTGGTATTAGGAGATAACTGTGGGTATCATGAACTGGTACTGTGAAATGATTAATTATTATCAGTGATCAGCAACCTTTTTGAA
>JANHFO010003766.1:0-11524 GCA_032468095.1 Pareas carinatus
ACTCTTTTAATAATAAAAAAAAGAATTCCAGTATCTTCACACATTGCATGAGGTAGCTTTTTCTACCACTTCATATTGCAAACCAGTCAAACATCTATCTAACATTCCTTATTACCATAGCTAACTTTACTAAACCTGTAGCGTACCCACCAATAGCTAGTCCTCTATATTTATTAATATTACTTTTTTCTTTTTGGAGCGAAATACATGTAGTTACTTGTCAAATTAGAATAATTGTATGCAGTGAAAGTCGCTGATCTAGATTTAATGCTAAGCATAGGATCCTTCTAAAGCTAAATATGGCTTGTTCACTGAATACATATTCAGGAAAATATCTCGGTATACTTTGGTCATGAATCTACACAAAAACACAGATTGTCACCATCTAAATATATTTTCTCAGCCAAATGATTATGGGTTCATAGATGTTCCAGAGTTCCAGCAAATTCAAACAGTTCGAGCTATGTTCAGCCTCAGACAAATGATAATTGAGATTCATTTTAAAGTTTACATTGACTCTCATTTTCATAAATTGTCTTGAAGTCAAATCATAAAGCAACTAATTCCCTAGATGGACTATTCCACATTAGAAAGAGCCCTAAAATTCACATGGTGCATAAACCAAACATGAATTCCTTTCTTCCTACAATAAATTTGGAATCAACTGTGATAATGTAACATAATCCACTGAAGTAGTAATATTATACATATGACAGAATTTTATCCTCTATTCACTTTGCTTGCCGTTGCAATATTAAAAATTGCAAATTGAGTCACAATATTTGGCTCTTGTAAATGTAGGATAAGTACCTAAAACTTTAGGCATTCAAAAACATATGTTCCAGCAGTGATTTACATACATCCCAATATATTGTGCTTAATTCAATACTGTGTGGAATATGGTTCAATTAAAAAAGGGTCTTCTATCAAGGTGATGAAGGAAAAGAAGCTAAAATATTAGAGACTTTTGATGTTGCTTTGTTTGCAACTATATGAATTTACCTTGTTAAGACTGCTAATAACAATAACAATAACAACAACAACAACAACAATAATGATGATGATAATGATAATAATATTTTTTAAAAGTCTATTTGCTATTGTTAGTATTAATGAGACAATAGTGGCTGTTGGGTCCAGATCTTATTTGTGAAACTGGATTCAAGGGAATCAGATGAGTTTGTTGCTATTGCACCAATCTCCTTTCTGTATGTCAACTTTCCTGTCTGACCTTTTTGATGCTGTGGTTGTGGGGGAGTTCCACAGATTTAATTAATCATTTTAAATTAAACCAACATATATCTGCCAATCTATCACAAGGAACTCTGAGTGCAATCATAAATTAAAAAACAAAGTATCATTAAAAAAACAATGTTGTGATCCTGATAAAACTTGCTTCCATAAATCAATTATGCCATGCCAGCTCCATTAACATCCTATCTGGGGGAAAAAATCAGCACTTCACTGCTTTTTTGAGGGCCAATAAAGCCAATATCTCTGGGGGAAGTTTTTTTCATTAGGGAAACACCATCATAAAAGAGGCACACATCTGATGCCCCACCAGTCTATTCTGTTTCAGTGAGGGACCTCAGCGTGTACCTATCTAGTGGGATGGGCAGAAATGACCATGTGGGATAATTGCTCCCACAAATAACCTACTCTGTATAGGGCTTTAAAAGTGTTAACCACTAACTTGGATTTCACCCAAAAGTTTTATGGTGCTGGAGAACTTCACTCTATCTTCTCTGAACATTGTTTGGAGGTGGCTTAGAAGTTCAAGGCCACCATGACAATTATTAGCAGTTCCAAGTTATTAATAGCCTAGCTTACAACAGAGGTGATACAGTAGATCTGATTTTTGTCTTGGGACATGACAAAATTATGAGGAGTTGGTGAGGCTATTATTAATCCCTAGTTATGAACTGATCACTCCCTGTTAGCCTTGCAGTTGTTCATGCCAGATCCTCACTGTAAGGGGGAAGAACCTATTGTTCAGTCTACTTCAATCTCGGGGCATCTGTAAAAATCAGGATCATGTCTTTGAAACAGATATTCAGAAACCAGTATGCAAACAGAAAGGACAGAAGCATTCTTTACATCTGGGGAAGGAAGATAATATTAAGAAGAGACACAGAATTGTTGTTCTTTTTTCTCCCTGCTCATATTTGGCTCTATCACTTTCCTTCAGGCGTGAGAGTGCCTGTTCCGCTGGTCTGAAACCCACATTCCTGGCTGCTCCCTAATTCCAACATACACCGACTACGCACATTTCACAGACTCAGTCCCTGCCACCATGAGCAGTAGGACATTTCTCAAATGTCTCTTTGATTTATTGCTTTAGTTAATTCTCCAGGAGGCCTGCAAGTTGCCCTTAGCACATGGAACCTTAGAGGGATAAATCATTTAACAGGTGGTTAAATATTCTTTAGGGTCTGGAGAACATTAGCAGAAGTAAAATTGGAGAGTGAACATGAAATTGCAAATTGAAGTAGAGAAACCACACAGAGCCATGTCATCATGTCTTGCTTTTGCTAAGGCAATGCTACTAGATCTCTGTCCCTTCTTATTAGGAGAAAAGATGTCATTTAGTTTTTTAAATGAGACATAATAGGCTATTAAGCTACACAAAGGTGCATATGTGTTCAGGGTTGGCTTTCAGATGTGGGTATAAAGGCAAGTTCACTGGGTGACCAAATAGATTAATCAGAAATTAGGACCGAAATATGGTAAGGGTGTTTACATGCATGTACATGTGATATGTAACATCCTATGATAAAGAATAAGACATGGTTAGAACTGTATAAGACTGAAACAGTAAAAAGGCTAATAGAGTATCTAATAGCTCAGGACATAGCCTCTGAAATACCCACCATGAGTGTATCTCAGCTGCAGAATATTCATATAAAGGTAACAGTTTCTTTAATTCAAATACGGTTTGCAGTTTTACAGGATTCTAAACTCTACTTTGCAAAATTAAAATCTGACCTTTTGAAGCCTGATCATTCTCTGCATAATATGGGTTCACTTCAGTCTTAGTGAAATCAATCGGTTTAACTTACTTAAGTCATGCTAGACCAAGTCAGCAACTACTCTTCCATAATACCCCACCCTCATCACAAAGACATTTGAGACTTATTGAAATATTTTTTAAAAACCAGCACAGAGTTAGCTGCGGTATATCTTTGCAGATTAAGATTACAACATGTACTAAGTAATGAGCATAACTGAATTCAGAAGGTCATACTTCAAAATGATATGCAAGGAGTCTGCAGCATTCAATTTAAAATCTAGCAAGCTCACTTAGTTTTTCATTGAAAAAAGGGGAAAATAATGAGCTTAAAAGAGAGGGGAAGATGGTCTGTTTCTTGACAGTTATGGTATGGAACTCATCTCAGTTTGCAAGAAATACCGTCCATCTTACATTTTACTTTAAGTTGAGAACCAACTCTCTGCCCAGCTAGAAAACTGCCTTCAACAACATTTCATTGTCTGTTGTATTCTGTTTCTCTCCTACAAGCTGTAAGTCACATTTGAAGGAGCTGACATTTCCAAGCCTGCCTAGTAGAAAGACAGGAGAATTTTTCTCGAGGTATTCTCTTGACATAAAGCGACTGCAGAGGTATGTGCTCCCTGATCCCAGGAGTGGAATAACCTTTTCAAAAAGAGATGGAACAGCAGAGTGATGTGACTGTGGGTGCTAGACCTTGCAGGATTTTAATGAAGCTACTGATGAGTGGATGTGAGGACAGCAATCAGCTGGTTCTGAAGAAGCATTTCATGGTCTCCAACAGAAAATAAGAAATGGATGTCCATTGGGTGAACAGGAAATTGCACATATTTTGAAGTTTCTTAATTTCTATTTTTGCAATATATATTTTTAACTGTTGTAATGTCAGATTGGTATTGATAATATTCCATCTGAAAATTTAAGTTAACCCACCCACCTTAGCATTCCAAAGAGGGCTTAATTTGATCTATAACTTAATGAAACAGGTCATTGTTTCTTAGTATCTATAAATTCCATTATCCTCCACTTGGTGAAATTCCATGCTGGAAATTGTAGGTAAAGCAGGGTAATGTCTCAAAGAGACTATAATATTCACTCTGAAAGACAAATAACAAGTTCCAGGGATTTTTGCTTCCCCTGCATAGAATAAATAGACAAACTTTTTATTTGCCTGTTTATATTAACATATTACTAAATAAATTGGTTTGTTTTTATATATGAAGGAAGAACGCCATATATTTTTTCAGCATGACCAACAATTTTGTCCTGAATCGGAGAATATAATTTTCTCCATTCTGCCCCCAGCAAATATTCTTGTTCTTTCTATGGTCAAATTTTATGAAATGTCATAACAATTTAACATATCGTTAAATAAAATCCATCTCATTATGCCAGGAAATAATAGTAAAATGGCAACTACATTTTATTATTTTTCAAACTTCTCACCTTAATATAAAACTACCAGCTTTTAAAAATAGGGGTCAGTGTGGAAAATTAATTAGCTGTGATAGCAGCTATATAACAGTTGTTAGAAAAGAGGATTGCCTACTAGCTTCATACTCAAACACTAGAGATCTGTAGTACTTTGATGTAGAGAAGCTTATTTTCTAGCAGGTGTATTTTTAAGGTATCTGCACGTAGAACTGAAAAAAGAAACTATAAATAGTTGTTTGTTTATATTCAAACTAGCTGGTAAGAGTTCTCTTAAAAAGATTAGTAGTGTTTCTTCTCAGGTAATTTACAATACATTAAAACCATTTACTGTGTTTTAAATCCCGCATTTCCTTCATATAATTCAGTGGCATAGACATATTTCTCCCTCTTGTGCATCCACGAAAACATATTTCTAGCTGTTAATTCATGAATGCATGGAATAAACAATTATAAACAGTTACATTTCAAATTGAAGACATATTTCATTATAGCCCTGAGAATCAGATGCGGACAGATCTCAGGGTTGCAGGCTAATTTTTGCTTGTTTGTTTGATTAGCTAGAACTGTAAGATTCATCAAAAAGAGATGCTAAAATATAAACTTAGAATCAAAGTTATGAATGCAAGAATTGGATAATGATTGCAGTCCCTGTACATAAAAATATAGTACTGATTGTTTGTTGTTAAAGAAATTGACACCAGAATACATTATAACTTATTACAAATCACCCAAAGGTGGCACAGTGGTTAGCATGCAGTATTGTAGTCAAATTCTCCCCACAGCCTCATGTTCGATCTTAGTCTTTAGTTGCCTGAGCCTTTCATCCTTACAAGATCAATAAAATGAGGACCCAGATTGTTAGTGGCAATATGTTGACATTATAAACTGCTTAAAGAGTGCTAGAAAGCAATATGGAGCAATATATAAGTCTAAGTGCTATTGCTATTGTTACTAGTTACCAATGGTCTCTTGGTCCCACTTCAAGAGGTTGGTTGTTACCTCCTGCGCAGCAGATGACTTGTGTTTCTGATTAACAATGGAAAAATAATCTGTTTATACAAGCTTTATATTTCTAAACTGCTTTTCTCCACAGCACAAACTGCAAGCTAACATGTTCCTCACCCTGACTCTAATAAATTAATTGCTGTTTGCATCCTCTGACCTCTCCAGCATTGATGAACCAGACAAACAGCTTGTGATATTGTATGTCTTTCCATGGGAAACAACAGTGTTGTCCCCTATCCAAATTCCTACAGCCTCCTGGCACTGCAGGAGAGAAGCTACAGTGTCACATGGATCACCAGTAATGGAGATATAAAGCAGGCTATCATCAGCATATTGATGGTATTTCATCTCTTGGTGTTGGGTAATCTCACCCAGCATTTTCATGTAGATATTTTTGGTTTTCTTGCTTTACTGTCCACTATCCAGAATCTTCTCCTTGGGGCTATCTACAAATACTGTATTATTAAATTAAATGCGAACATAAAGCTGTTTGAGAAATACAGTTGCACTGGGATTGAAGACAAAGCTGCATGAGACACATAGATGATGGTATTCAGATTCTGAAACTCTAAAACTTTAAAGTCAGATGCCCCAAGATACACAAGTATAAATGAATCTCTTATGTTCGTCTGCTTAGATGACTTCTTCCTGGAACATCATGTTCTGTCAGTCAGTGTTTTTTGTCTCCTGGAGCACAACACACTAGATGCTCTCAGCTGTTAAAATACCCTCTTTACCACTCATGATCTGGTTCTGTAGATTTAAAGTAGATCTTACTAAAAAAAAAATAAGAAAAAGGAAGACTTTGCATATGCGAAAATAATTTAACTTTGGAAGAACTTTTGGTTACAAAACTAGGAAACTGAGTTATCAAATTAGGATGCAAACTGACCCATAAAGTTATTTTTTCCAGAGATCATTAATGCAAACATGCTAGCTTTATAATTAGTAATTTTTGCAGGTTTGATATCTGTTAAGAATACTACTTGTCATCATCAAATATTTACTATGTTCATAGACCATCATAGAATACTACTTGTGAATTTAGCAAGAAATACTAAGAATCCTGAGAGGTAAAAGACAACAATCCACTCTTGAACAATAGATTTTTTTTAAGTAGAGTATCTTCCTGTCTTATTTCCTTCTCCATATTTCTAACTATCCTTTCCTTACAAGTTTCATACAAGACTATGTCTATTTTGCAAACAAAAACAACTGTGAATTTTCAAATATATAAATATAGCATTTCTCCGGATGAATGTGTTGATTTGTTTTATAGTGTATGTTTTTGCTGTGATCACACACAATATTAAAATTTGATGGATCAAAATAATATTTTACAAATTATTGCATTTACACAGAATGTACTCCCAGTATATCAAAAATATCACTATAATGCTGCCAATGTGAGACCCCCCCAGCATTAATAGTTCCTCTGCTGACATTTTTTTTATTACTGTTGCCCCTGATGAATAAATAATTTACTGTTGGCTTTTGCATTATGAAGTGTTCTTTGAATTTAAGCTTCCTGGGGTAATTAACTAGAGCATCAGCTGCCCGTAATCTGACCAAGAGACAATTCATCTTCAGTACTTCATTATTAGTGCTCTGTGTCACTTTGATAAATTAATGACAAACACAGGAACAAGCACAACTTACTACTATGATTTCAGCGGCTGAAATCCAAAGGAGACAGCAGAATAATTTAGCAGAGAACATTGTGTACACAAACTCTTTCCCTACTCTCTTGAGTGCTTATACACAATCCATCTGTACAAGGGTTATTATGGGTGAGAGGAGTGACGTTTTGTTTTGGAATCCTACTTTTCTCAAAGCCCTGGTGATTTTCACACCCTTAATTGGGGTTTTGAAACTGTTATTGGTCAGAATAGCTCCTAAAAAATGGGTTATGGAGAATATAACAGCAGGACTGGGTTGCTACATGCACGTATTTGTATGTGGTTAATGGAATGGACAAGTCTATTACTTTTCCATTCTGCCTCATTAGGATTGCCTCTTGGAGGTATTTCTCACTGCCTTAAACTAAATTTCAAGAACAAAATTATTGGTTTTTTTACCCTGATTTCCTTCTCTCTTCTCTCCTTTTCTCTTTTACTGTTCCTTTTACTGACCATTTGGAATGTTTGAGGATTTCAGCTGGCGAGATCTCTGATGAAGTGAGATTTGGAACTTCTTTTTGATGAAAAACTCTCTTTAAAGAGAGAAGCATGAAAACTTGTAATTTTCATTTCTGAAATCCAGAAAATTCATTCATTAATCATTATTGTCATAGTTAAGCAATTATTTCATGTCTTGGTGGTGTTTCATCTGGACTATGGCAGTAGTTTCCTGATAGGTCTCTGCCAGATTCACATCCAGAATATGATGATCTGTTTGGTCCTGAACCACTATTTGCTCATCTCTCTTTCCTTTTTCTGTCAATCCTTAAATTGGCTAGGGGTTTGGGAACATGACATTTCAAACCATCAGTGCTGCCTTCTGATTAGGAGATGCAACACACAGTTATTTCAACAATTCACATTCCTGTGCTGAGCTTTGATCTTGCAGTCAGCGTTACTCGGTTTCCCTGCATGTTGGAATGACCACATCATGTTTCAGAATTTTCTTTCAACTAATTTCTGTTCCTTGAAATTGACCTGTTAAACAGCAGTGGGAGTTTAATCTGTTAAGATTTAGAAAGGGCTTTAAAATGCTTCCTTTTTTTTCTAAGCCTTTATGAAGTTGGAAGAATTTCTTATTGGCAATACTTGAGATCTGTACAATTTATGATAGGGCTGGAATTGTGGTTAGATATAAGTGATTACTGAATAAAATACTTCTAAATACTATTTTTTTCCTCATCTCTTTAAAAAAATATCTCCAACTGTCTCAGTTTTATTTATAAAGGCCGGAAAAATTTCATCATGTTCTTACTTTATTCATCTCCACCAGCCTATAGGAATCAAATCAATGTCTTTGTCCTGATCTTACTCACTTTGGGATATGCAGGCACTGGAAGATCACTCAAAAGTCTACTATGATTCTTAGGTAGCCATAGTTTAAACTCTGACTGTTACATTACCACAAGGGAATTTAATTTATTTATACCTAACAGTATTTTTTGTTCAGATCATGACAACTTGAGAGTACAATTCCACTACCCAAGCTTGGATGCATGAGGACTGGGATGCATATTTTTCATGACTTAGTGGAACAGGACAAAGGCTTGAGAAAGGTTGATTGCAAACCCATAGAAAAGTGCTTTTTCCTTGTTAACAATGTTGTCAAGCCTTTATCTATTTCAGGGAAACTTTTCTAGGATTTAATACTATGGATTTTTTTTCTTTTTCTTTTAAATCTTCTGGTTTTGAGTCAGATTTCTTACAAAAGCAATTGGTAACTTTTTGTCCTATCATTTGTAAGCTGCTGTTTATCATTTGTAAAGCTGTAATTTGTGTTTTGTCCTGTAGCCATTCTTATACCTGCCCTGATAACAATGGCAAAATCTGTTTCAATTTTAAGAGAAGAAGGAAAGAAGCAAAGGCACACAAAAGAATGGAGAAAGAAGGAAAGTGTGACATACTTCAGAAGAGGGCTATCTCTCCCTGATGAATACTTCCTGTACATGCTATGAATAATACAGTTAGATTTTGCTGAACTTTCTCCTCTTTTTTAAATGAAGATAAATGATTACATGGAAAAATAAAATATTGGTTTGTTGTTTATGTGTCAGTAAAGCTTTTACTTTACTGCCTTTCTTTCTCTTTACAATAATAGTGAATTATTGTAAAGAGAAATTGATTGCATTCCATCAAAATGATTGAGTTGATGAATCTTTTCGAGAGATATCTGAAGAGAAAGGCAGTTGTCATTCCTCTTCAAGCATGAACCGTACATTCTTCCCAGATTCTGAATGTGTCTGTACGATATGTGCCCTATGGCATGTGAATCGAATAGCACACACCTAGAACCTTCGTTAAGATAGAAAAATATTAGCTATCCTGATCATTTTGATACTTCCAGCATTTATTTCAGAATAATATGAGCAACCTAGAGTGATATCTAAATGTGCTTCCTTCAAGATAGAAAGCTTTTGTGGTACATGAACATATTTCACTGATAATTTGACAGTGGCCAGAAGCAGATAGATAGACTAAGGCAGCAAGCTTTATCACTATTGGCATCCATGTGTTATGTGACATAACTGATCTATTTCTTTTTTATATTACATTGTGTATTGTATAGTGATTATTGGGAAGAATTGATTTTTATGCATTTGTATCACATTCTTTTTATGCACCAGTGCATACCTTTTTCAGCAGAAGTTCAACACTAGGATTCTACATACAAAGTGTAGTAACATCCAGAAAATAATTAAAATGTATATTTGGTCAATGATTTTGGTCAGGAGTTGGATGAGCAATTTTTCATCAAGTATTTTGACTGTGGAGTGCCAGTTCAGGAAAGCATGGCACCACAAGTCTCCGTTTATTTCAGCAATGTTTATTTTAGTTGAGTGAAGAAATAGTTTTACTTTTTTTAAAAGAAACAGAACTACAAAGAGTAATGATAGGAAAAAGGGAAAAAGGGAGTTCATTCTACTGAAAAGTTTATTATGACATGTGATAAAAATTCTGAGGGCAATTCTATCAAATTTTCAGTGTGATTAGTATAAAGTGAAATAGGACATTCTCATCTACTTTCTTATTTTATCTTGGAATTTCTACAGTTGTCTCTCTTATCGTTTGTTATTAATTGGATAATAAAATACAGATCAAGGATGAAATCTTTGTCTACCAATGCCAAAATGAGGTGACAGAGCAAAACACAATATAGAAATATTGGAATGCATTGCTTTGATAGATATAAATTTTGACTTGTCTTCCATCTGTGGTGTTAGCATCTCTTACATTCATAATTTACCGTAATGAAAAGTGAGATAACAGCAAGTCACTCTGTGGGATGCAAGGAAAACTTGAATGGGAAATGAATGATATTTATAGTTGAGATATTGGCTTATTACCGAATAAGAATATAGAAGTCAAATAATTATAGTATAAAATTCAAGCCAAGATGTATTTTCAAGTGAATATTTAATCTTCTCAAATTCCACATGGTAAATACAACTCAAGGGTCAATAAGAAGATATCTTTCATTCAAGATATTTTCATTTCCCAAGTCAGTATAGAGTTCATTCAAGCATAGACTAAATGAAACTGCATTTTTCTGTCTAGGGTTGTATTTTCTTCTTTCGCTCTTTCTTCATGAAATCTTTCAAAATCTGAAATATAATTTGAATGATTTTGAGCAATACCTTGGAAGCAAATAATTTAATTACACCATATTTTTCAATTTTACACTCAATTCCTTTCCTTTTTTCTGAGCATTTGAATCTGTACTAGGTCACGGCAGGAAAGGAATTCATACAAATTCATAGACAGATTTTCAGTGTAATCTATTCTAAACAACCTAAATTCATATCTTCATTTAGCTTTGAAAGTGAAAAGTTGGATCATCATTCTCAGATACATTTTTCATTAGGATCTTTAAGGAAGTTCAGTTTGATTGCATAACAAATTGAGAACTATGCTCCAGATGCAGTGTTACATGTTACTTTATATGTGAATGATGATGTTCATGATTAGGTAGTTAATTCTGTTCATCCCAAACCACCTAAAGCGTTTAAGCCAGCTTGAAACCAAATAGTGTTATCAGCTTGGAGTGTCAGCCTCCATCTGTTCAACTTCTGAATACCTTATAATTCATTACATTTGTTATCTGTTCAACAATGTTGATGCATGATTATATTCTCTCACATAAGATAATAATTTTTCATATTTATATTTGATCACAATCATATCCACATGCCCCCTTTGTTAAATGATCATTATTATTATACATTTTCCTCATATATATCACCGTATTTTTCGCACCATAAGACGCACCCCCCCTTCAAAAAAAGGGGGGGAAGTGTCTGCATCTTATGGTGCGAATACAGAGCTGGGAGCCGCTCCCAAATGGATGGACTGGGTGTGGGGGGGGGGGCGGGGGCCGGTTGCGGGGCGCTGGGGGGCCCGG
>JANHFO010003766.1:37960-50132 GCA_032468095.1 Pareas carinatus
ATCCCATATTTTGTAAATAGTTTTTTAAAGTTCAATGTTAAATTTTTCATGTTTTCTGTACACCACCCTGAGTCCTTTGGAAGAAGGGCGGTATATAAATCTGAAAAATAAATAAATAAATAAATAAATAAATAAATAAGTAAGTAAGTAAGTAAGTAAATGACACCCTCCCAAATTTATTCCTCTTAGCAACTTTAGCATATCCTTTTTCAATTATATCAAAAAAATTAATTTGCCACAAATAGTCCAAAATTTAAGCTGTTTCCTAGGTTGCCGGGAAGGTTCCCAGGATTAATCCTCATTTATGATATTTTTATCTGTTCAAAGTTTCCCCATAGCTTCCATATTTGAATTTCTTTCCCATCCAGTCTTATTTTTACATCTCTCCATCTTCTGATCCTTCCCCTCTTGTCTTCCTTCAATGTCTCAAAAGTACTCCTGTTAAGTCATTGCATCTCCTCAAATATGTTTTCATACTCATTTGTCCAATTTTGTTATTTTTTACTTTGATCAGTGTGGTTAACACTATTTTTAAAAAAATCCTCTTGTCTTACCTTGGCAGCTTTTTGCAGTTCTGTATAATATTTCAATCTTTGCAATTTGAACCCCACCCTTTCTTCAGAAATTTGTTGCAACTCTCTTGTTTCATCCAATTTTATATCCATTTTTTATGCGGTGACTCTTTTTTATGTAAACAAATCTTTTTGTCCATCCAGTTTTTGATTAATCTTTTAAAATTCAGCATCAATTTCCTGGGCATTGCAGTAAAACATTTTCCCCACAGCCTGTAAAAGTGCCATTTGAGTGTTTTTTTCCTTTTGGCTTGTCATTGTTAGTATGCTCATTTGCAACATAGTTTCACACATTTGCTTCTCTGTAAGACACAATATTTACTTTCTTGTTTCCAAAAATAGACCACAGCTGCACTTTCTCAGGGTCAACGTATTTTTTTAAAATCCAACTGCTTTTTGTCTTTTTAGACATGCATAACTCTTAAAAGTCCAAAGTAGATGTAAACTTTCCCAAAGTAAAACATGGAAATAAAACCTTTTTTTTGTTTTCAATGTTAGTCTGAGTATTTCTTTTCCTCTATAGTTAAATTTCAATTTCAAATACTTAATAAAGTTCATAGACCCTTCTGTATTTGGTCACCATCTTTCCCCTCTTTCAAGATAATCATTCCATTTAAAATCTTTTTACTCATATAGTCCTTTCTATAGTAAAAATCTTTAAAACTCACCCAGGTGTCTTTATGTCAGT
Organism: Pareas carinatus; assembly: GCA_032468095.1. Taxonomy (NCBI): domain Eukaryota; kingdom Metazoa; phylum Chordata; class Lepidosauria; order Squamata; family Pareidae; genus Pareas; species Pareas carinatus. The sequence goes on from JANHFO010003766.1 coordinate 39,221, forward strand.
TTGTGATTTTTTACAGTTTGAGTTTCAAACCACTTGATTTTTTGCTTCACAGTTTGTCTGCGGCTACATACTGTGTCTCCACAGTCCGGCTTTGTAGACCTTGGAGGGGTTCCTTCCTGATCCAGGGTGGTCACCACCTTCCCTGGGACTGCAGAACATCCCCTCTTCTTCATTGCCTCTTTGGGGCAACATAGGGTTTGGCTCCTAGATCAGAACTGTCCCGATCTACTGGTTGTCAAGCAGTTTGGCTCGGGAGCTTCCCAAACCTGCTGTCTCAGCACCGCGCCATCTGCACTGCACCATTTTGGTTTCCTAAGCCAAAATGTCGAGCTGACCAGACAAGCGATTGCTTGGAAATACCCCAATATTCCAACAATCATATCAGGGGAATATCAGAGAACTGGATTTAGTTTGCACAAACAATATTTGCAACATATCCAGATGTTGAGAAATCTATGTAACCATGTACACAAGTGATCAGTTACATAACATATATCCAAGCCGAGATGGGCTGGCCAAAGGACCAGAAGAGAAGGGAGTGTCCAGTCTGCGCCATTCCTTATAAGAATCCAAGTATGGAATACACGTTTGTCTCCATTTGCTTTTGGCATATGGATACTTTTTGCAAAGATTATTAATAAAGCAATTTATGCTATTTTACTTATATTTCCGCATCTCGTCTGTCATTGGGCTTTTCTCACAATATCTTTCTTTCATCAAGTCAGTGTTGACTTCTAGCTGTTACATAGAAAGACCTTCCCCAGAATAATCTGTCCCCAACAGATCTTCCAATGATGAACCTATTTCCACTGTAACTGAGTCCATCTAACAGATGGTTTTCTCTTTCCTTTTCAGTATTATGGATTTTCAATAATGTATCCTTAATGTGAGCCTGCTCATTTGTACCTAAAGTGATAATTATGGATTAACTTGTTCTGTGACCTAGTGGTTAGTTTTTCTCCATCTATGATATTCTCAAGAGTCTTCTTCAACATCGAAGTTCAAAAGCATTAATACACTTTCTATCCTGTTTCTTCAAAGTCAACTTTTACTTCCACTGAGTGTCACAGGGAATACTGTTTCTGTACAGTTCTGATATGTGAAGGCATGGACATATAAGAACATCTGAATATCTTTTCCAAGGCCTTTATTGCTACCCTAGCAAGTGCTAGGTTGTGGCATATTTCTTGCTTGTTGGTTCTTTTGTTGCTGATAAACTATAAACTATACTTTTATACTTCATATTTGGTTTTTCAGTACTGTCTTCTACCTCACTCAAAGATTAAAATGCTGAATTATTTATAGACAGTGTGGTACATCAGATCAGATCAGATCATTTGCTCATCAGGCCCAATCAATACTGTTTGCACTGTCTAGCTGCTCTCTTTCCAAAATTTCCAGCTAAAATTTATTTCTAACATTTGATTTTCTTAAAATTGAAGATACAAGTGATTGAAACTGGAAACTTCTGCATGAAAAGACTGCTTTACCACTGAACTACTGTATGTAAGACAATTTCCATTCTGTAATACAAGTATTTAAAGTAATCCTATGTATTCAATGTTTAACAATAATAAGTATGGAAAATCAATTTCCTACTGAAAAAGAACACAAATTATTTATTCTTTAGGACAGTCAGGTTTGTAGTATCAGGAAATTGGACACTATTAAAAAGATACTGTTTAAAATACTACGAGACTACTCTTCTTGTCCTTTCAATTCCAGATATATTGTTGACACACTGACATTTTCACCATATTGGAGCTCTTTATAATGTTTGATAAAGTTTGAAGCACAGAGAGCAGCAGGCTTACCAGAACAAGATCTCACATTACCCCTATGAACCATGCAGCTGTGATACTACAATGTTGCTTGAATTGCAGGTTTGATCCTTGTGCTTTCAGCTGCTGTCAAGAGGTGTGATCAGGCACTCTGAAAACTTGACATGCCTCATATTGCCGAGATAAATTTGGCAGGTGCTACCTACCCAACGTGGTGCTGGGTTTGACAGATAATTAAGGGCATGTTACCAGAAAGTCTGAGATAACATTTGAGGCAGTTGCATCTGAAATGTGTCAGTAACACTGTGTTCCATCTGTGTGCTTTGCTGCGGAAAAAGCATAAATAATTAGTACTGGGGTGTATTTGGATAGCTTCTGGTATCGAAAAGACTTAATCGTGTACCCACTAAAGCAGCTTTCCTTGACAAAGCCCTTTTTGGATATGGGCTTGCAACTCCTGGAATTTGCAAGCAGTTTAGGCATAATTTGCTAAGTCTTCCAAAGATATCTTGATGGCAGCAAGAGGAAATTCTTCTGAGGTTGTAACTAGGGTTGCTATCTTAAGTTCATTGCCCTCCAAATGAAACCATTTTGCTCCTTTCTTTTCATGAATGATTTATATGCTCACCTCCCCCATAACTTTTTTTAGCAATCAAGCCAAGCTTTTTGTGCATCATAAATATACAGTAGGACATCTGTCTAAGTCCACTTTGTAGGCAGAATGAAACAACCTGTTGCTGATGGAGAGCTTACTGTCAGCTGAGGTTTTGTAATACTCCTGCCCTAGCCCCATATCATCAATCTTATTCATTTCTGGTGGGTTAGATCTTTCAGCAGTAAAATATACTGCTGAATAAAATGCTTTATTGCAGTTTCCTTCCACATAACCGAAGAGTGATAGCAGCGAATAGATGCACGACTATATGAAAATTCCATTCACAAATCTGTATCAAAATTTATTGTATTTAGTCAGAAACTCATGAAAGATCTAATCAGAACAAAATAGCATAAATCAAAGAGCAAAGCGTACTTCACAATTTAAATTGAGGAAGTGAGACTCTGAATTTGCTTCTTAACAGTTCTTGAGGATTTGTTGTGATGTTGTGAGCTTTCATCCAGGCATGTCACAAAATACTTTGCCAGGCAGTTGTCAGCAGTATACACCGAGCAACTTACTGAATAGTATTGTCAGGTTGACTTTGGAAAAAGCTGAATAATGTTTCAAACCAGTAAGGGTCTGATGCTGGGCAGGGACATGTGATTAATAGGACTATAAAGCTTTTGATCCAGTTCCAAAAAGATGTTTCAAAATGTGCAGCAATGCACACATACTACTTGTATGAAATGGCTATGTTTATTTCTAGGATAGTCTGACATCTTTGAAGTTTTGAAGACAGTTCAAACTCCCATCCACTCTCATGTACCTGAATGTGCAACTGAATGTGTAACTCTGCACAGCTGTAATCCTTTGTAACAGTATAATTTTATACATGCGTCCTTTGATGAATTGAGATTAATGGGCATTATAATTTTTTTAAGTATCCAGGGTATCAAAAATACATATTTCTTCAGAAATTCTGTATTACTCAAGAAACACTCTTAAATTTCAGTGTGAATCAGTATCAGCCATAGTCTTTTCAAGATAGCACCTCATAATGGTATTTGTTAAAATCTCAATGAAATTACCTCTTTCCCTCCCTACAATTTTAAACATCATAACATGACTGGCATTGATAACTGTTCTAAAGCAGTGGCTCCCAAACTTTTTCAGTCCACTGCCCCCTTGGGGCTACAAACCCATCCTCAGTGCCCCCCCCACCCCATCACCTATAAATAGCATTATTCTGAATAGCAGTTTGCACGAGTAACTAAGGAAAATAGTAACAGTAAAATTCAAAACTGTAACAATTAATTGCACATTTATTCAAAATCCAATTTAATTTTTTTTAGCTAATGTTAATTCAACAAAATTGTTGAACATGATCCAGTGGTACCAGGTTTTCAAAGTCTGATAGTCATTTGTCAAGAACCTTAGTAAATTTACTGACGGTGTGCAGAGCCGGCTTGGGGAGGGGGAAAAAAACGTACTGGCGGTGCGCAGAGCTGGCTTGGGGAGGGGGGAGTGTGGCGGGGCAAGAACAGCACTCCAAAGCCGCCCTTTGTACTGCACCTTATGCTGCTTATGCGCACGAGGGCTTGTGCCCCCGCACCTTCTGAGCAGTGCCCTCTGTCTCTTAGCGCCACCCTGCCGCCCCCTTGCCTCTTAGCACCCCCCTACCATCCCTCTGGCCGCCTAGCACCCCCTAAACCATCCTACCGCCCCCCCAGGGGGCAGTACCATCCACTTTGGAAACCACTGGCCTAACTTATGTGTATGTTTTTTAGAGCAGATAATGTCTTAACAAGTTTATTTAGAGCAATTCATATTTTATAATTTTCTCTTTAATATCAGGATTACAGGGAAGCAAATAGTGATGCCCACTGATGAAGGCTATGGATGGTATATTAGTTCAGCGTGCAGCACTTTAACTTCCTCAGGCATGAGTCCCACGCAAGAGAAAGATCCTAGTGAGTAAGTACCTGTGATCACTAATTCTTCACAAGGATTGCAGTTGTTGTTTTTTGACCAACTAAGCCCTTGTCATCTGCAGCAGAAAGGGAACTTTTTAAAATTACAACCGTATTTTCGTTTTAAGAAGTGAATATTCAACTATTCAGTCCATTTCTATTTTGAGAAGTTTTCGATACAAACCAGAGTTTTTTTTTGTTAAATAAACAGTTGTAGAATCAATAATGCATCTCTTCCATGGACAGCGTTGACATTATTGGTCTGACTACAAAACCAGGAAAGGTTTTTGTGCCTTCTTTCTATTTTATTTTAGAAGGCACACTAGAAGCTATATATAAAAAAGTTTAGTTACTCTTTACAAGTTGCTGCTCAGAGGGGAAAAAAGTCCTAAGCTACTGCTTAATTTTCTGTTTGGATCTGAACTCTGGACAATAATAATTCAAATATTGATAAACTGGTAGTAGCTGCCATGCTATTGGATAATTAAATGCCATATACTTAGTAATACGGAAACAGTGCATGCCACCTAATGAATTAATGAAGAGTTCAGCATTGTAACCACCAGTTATTCTGACTGGGAATGATTATTTTAATCTCGGTAGAAATTTGGGCACTCTGTGAGGGACAAAAGCTTTTTAGATAAATTAAAAAACTGCCTCTGAGGAAGGGAGAGCATAAAGTTGAATTAAGGATGTTGAAAGTATTTTGCGGGTGATAATTGTCCAAATTGAGTCTGTATGTTGAAAGGCCTAATTTCAAAAAAAGGTTATGAATAAGAGTGTCTTTCTGAGCTTGTTTTTTTGTAGGTGTTTCATTACCCAAACTAGGTAACGTCATCAGTGCTAGTAAAGCAAGAGCTTTGCTCTCAGTTTATATTCCAGTAGCTTGCCCTGTCAGTGTTAGTGAAGGTGGTCTTAGAGGTTCTTTGGTTGGGTTTTTTAGTGTTGGCTTCTTTGGCAATTCCTTGATTGGGGTATCGGTTACTTAACTGTTGATCTGATGTTAATCTGTGCTCATCTGGGTGCCGATTGTTGGTGGGAAGGTGTTTTGGTCTTTTTGTTCCGTTTTTGGCTTGTTGATTCTCTTTTGCATAGTATGTAGCCATTGTTTCTGTCTATGTGTCTGTTGGTGGCCAATTTGCCAGCGTGCCAGGCTCCTAGAAATTCCCTATCATTTTTGGACTTGGCTTTGTCTAGGATGGTCACAGTTTCTCAACTGAAATCATGGTTAAATCTGTCCATATGTTGTGAAATTAAAGAGTTTTCATCATGTCTTCTGACTGCTAGTTGGTGTTCATGGATGCCTTCTGTCAATCTTCTGTCTGTCTGTCCTCTAATGGCTGTTGTAATCCTTACGCTGTATGTTGTTGATGACTCCTTTTTTTTTCTTCTGGAATTGCTGGGTCTTTTGGTTTGCTTAGGATGTTTTGAAGGGCTTTAGTTGACCAAACAAGCCAACAGTAAACCGGTCAACCAAAGAACATCTAAGACCACTCCCACCAACATTGATACGGGAAGCCACTAAAATATAAACTGAGAGCAAACCCCACTCCTTACTTGTACTGATGATGTTACCTAGCATGGGTAATGAAATGTCTGCAAGAAACTACAGATGCTCTATTGGTTATGAACATATTTTTGCTACTTTCATACTATGCCTGTTTCCAAGCTTACTTTATCCAGTCCAGTTACAAAGAAACTACAGTCTGGAACTATAGTCTTTTGTTTATTTTTAAAATTAAATCATGTGGTGTGCACATTGCAGTAGATACGCTGTGTAAAATTTTCTGCTTTTCGTCCTTTTTTCCATTGTGTCAAGCCTAAAATTGTAACAGTGTATGCAAAGACAATTATTTGTTTAATCTGTAAAGCTGCTTGAATGCCTTGTTCTACACACAAAGTAGGGTATAAAATTTTAAAATGCCAACAAGCAATAGATGCTTCGCCCCTTTGATCTTAAAGAGAATGAAGCTAACTTTATTATTGACATTAAAAACCCTTGCTTGTTGTTCAGGTTTACCATCTGGGGCAAAAAAGTTCCCCTTTCCATTTCTCCTGTTCGTAAAGAAGACAACTTTTCAAAAATCTCTGAGGTGAATATATTTGAGAACGAAGAACTGGAAGATACCGTGATTATCTCTGAAGGAATAATGGAGGAATACTTAGCATTTGACCGCAGAGATGTGTAGGTATTGAATACATTTCACAACATTTCACAGCAACATATTTAGTGACTTTATAACAGTGATGGCTAACCTGTTAGACACCAAGTGCCCAGACAAAGTCGTGGCTAATGAGTCGTGGCTTGTGACATCATCGCCTGGTGCCACTACTCTCTGAGCATGCACATGGCCCCGTGATGCCATCACCCAGCATCACTATTCTCTTTCTAAGCATGCTCATTGCATCGTGATGCCATCACCTGGCACTACTACTACTTTCTGAGCACGCTCGCCTCTGGGACAATGCTAGGGCACCTTGACTCGCATGCCAGCAGAGAGTCCTCTGTGTGCCTGCTATGGCACATGTGCCATAGGTTCGCCATCACTGCTTTATAACGACCTAGAATTCTTTGCTTCTTCTTAACATTAAAAAGACTGTGAACAGTTGCGCTTGCACCAAAACAGTATAAACTTGTAAGATTTTTTGTAGTTTTGAATAGAGAAACCATTATTCTCTTTTCAGTGCTATCTTTTAATAGAAGTCTGTTATTTAATTATTTAAAAGATACAGCCATCCACAGCACACAGCTCTAGGTGGTTCCCAACGTTAGGTAAAAATCAGAGAATGATAAAACCTGGCGCCTGAGCAATTCCCTCCCTTGCATGAATCCAACACAGCCATTCCTGGTTTCCTGCCTCATCATCCAATTCCAGTGATGGCGAACCTTTTAGAGAGCGAGTGCCCAAACTGCAACCCAAAAACCACTTATTTATTGCAAAGTGCCAACATGGCAACACGCACCCTTCCTCTGTGGCCATTGGCGATCCCCCCCCCCGTGCCCCCTGTCCCACTTGCAACCTAACCAAGCTGGAACTCCCAGTGACCTACTTGCTGCAGCCCACTGTGAGCTATGCTCCCCTCCAACCTAGCTCATCTCCTCTCTCACCTTCGCCACAGACTCCATACCACATTTGAGCCGCCTGTTTTACCTCAGACTGGATGGAGGAAGCGCTCCCATTGAGCTGCTGGGCAGAGTTGCGGGTGATGTCATAAATGTCCTCAGGTGTGCGTGGAGAGGAGGCAGGGAGCCCCAACTCCCTTTGGCTTTCTAGTAAAGGAATCTGTGCTGGGGCGATGGCGTTCATGTCCACAGAGTGGACTTGTGAGTGCTGCCTCTGGCCCACGTGCCATAGGTTCGCCACCACTGCCCTATTCCAATCATTGGGGCAAGGTATGTTTTAAAAATAATTTAAACAAGTAACTCCTAGTAAGGTAGATTCAAGGCCCTTGTCACCTCGCAATTAGACTACTGCAACGCATTTTACACGGGGCTACCCTTGAAGGTTATTCGGAGACTACAGTTAGTCCAGAATGCAGCTGCGCGAGCTATTATGGGTTTGCCTAGGTACACCCACATCACACCAATTCTCCGTGAGCTGCACCAGCCCCCTATTGGTCTCCGGACTCAATTCAAGGTGTTGGTGATCACCTTTAAAGCCCTACATGGCTTGGGACTAGTCTATTTACGAGACCGCCTTCTGCCACACGTCTCCCAGCGATCTATTAGATTTCACAGAGTTGGTCTTCTTCGAGTCCTGTCAACTAAACAATGTCGGTTGGCAGGTTCACGAGGAAGGGCCTTCTCTGTGGCTGCTCCAGCTCTCTGGAACCAATTACCGCCGGGGGTCCGGACCATCCCCGCCCGAGTGGCTTTTCATAAAGCTTTGAAGACCTGGCTTTTTCGGCAGGCTTGAGATTGATCACCTGAGATCTAAGCATGCATGATGTATGATTGTTATTTTCTGTTTATTTTTATCTATTCTTCTTATAATTGATTATTTGTTGTTAGCTATGTTAATTTTTTTATATTGTTTATTGTAAGCCGCCCTGAGTCTATGGAGAGGGACGGCATATAAATTTGAAAAATAAATAAATAAATAAAACCATAAAGCTCTAGCTACAATTATATTAATGCACTGCAATTCCGCAGTTTATTGATAAAATATAATAAAATATTAAAAAGTGAACTCAATTTCCTAACATAGTAGAAAAACACAATAAAGGTGATGAAACAGAAGCAGTCATGTTTGGATCAGTTGCATATGTTTCCTTCCTCCGGTTACAGTAGAAACTAGAATATTGTTGACAAACAGTTGAAAGGGCCACTAATATCGGATCCCCACTCTTATTTTCTGAGTACATTTTCAGCCCAGTTTTCCTAATCTTTACTAGATAATTTGCCAAACAGGCAATATCTATAATGAGTTCAATAAATTAAGTATTAACAATATTTTTGAATGTGTTCAGTCAAAAGAAAACAAATTGTTGACATTTTGCAAATCTTTTTTCCTCCTTCTTCCCATTCCCTTCCCCCCATATCCCCCATATCCCATATTCTGTAAATATTGTTAAAAGTTCAATGTTAAATTTTAATGTTATCTGTACACCGCCCTGAGTCCTTCGGGAGAAGAGCGGTATACAAATCTAAATAAATAAATAAATAAATCTATTATAAAGATTTTGCTCGCTCTTCAGTTCATCTAGGTTCCGATTCTATTATGTACCGAGAGACCAGCAGAAACCCCTGAAAAAAATTCGTAAAGGATGAAGTGGGATTATCTTCAGTAAGGCTCAGTTGACGCGCTCAAAAGCCCGCCCGGGGACTCTGAGGCGACGAAGGGACGTGGCTAACAAAGCAATTAGGCACGGAAGGGAAAGGATCTACGCACGCGCGGACGAATTCGATACTTGTTTGAAAGTCAGCGAGTATCACGTGGCGCAACGGGTAACAGTTTTCGGGGCGCCCAAAGGAAAGATGACGGAATAAACGGCGCGGTCGGGTAGAATGCAGCGCGCGTAGACTCGGAAACGGAAGAAAGGAAGCTTCCAATCCGGGTAGGCCGCGCCAGTGCGAGAACTCCCAGCCGTGGGGCTCTCATCGGCTATTAAAAATAAGAAGAGGGACGGCGGGGTGTGTATGTGTGCCTGTGTGGTTGCTGTTACAGCATTTAAACCAACGGATGTATTGACCGCTGGGCAAGCGGTGACTTAAGAAATACGGTTTTCGCGATCTTTGTAACTCGGCTGTTGTTGCGTAGTGTCGTTTCCCTTCTGCTCCTAAAAGGAGGTGCTTAGAAAACGGTCCTGCAGCAAAGACCAAGTGAGCTTCCTGCCTTGAAGCTCTGGGGTGGCTGGTTTAATATTGGAAAGGTGGTTTGTTTGCTTTTAAACCACGAGCCCGTGAATCTTTGAGTTGCAGGTTTTGTGAAGCAAGGTGGGCTCTTAGCTCCTTTCAGTCACATTATATTCTATTTGGGAAGCACTCTCTGGTCAATGGCAGCTTTTTCTGTAATTTTGGATTTGCAATTATTTAAAATTTCTTAATGCCGCCTGCTTCCTTAAGAATTCTGTAGGTGTTACAAGATAGGTAGGAAAGATAACAGTTATTTACACATGCACAAACACCTTAATGATTTCTATAGGACCAAGGCTTTCATCATTTCATCATTTCATCATTTGCCCCCACCTCTCCATTCCTCTGGGTAACAGGCAAAAATGAACACAGTAATATTGAAAGCCCAGGGAAAATAAATATTTTGAAGTACTTCAATTGTTACAAGGAGGGAAATCACTTCAATCCCAGTAGCAGATTATTTCATAATATGGTTCCCACCACAAAGAAACCCAGATTGGTTGCTTTATGTCAAACTCATCCATAAAAGTTGTCCATTGATTATCTGAGAGCACAGAGTAATCTACCCATGAATTCATAGCTTGCATCTAATCTATGTAAAACTTTATACACCACAGTGAACAGCTTCAGTTGTGCTTGAATGATTTCTGGTAGCCAATGAAACTGATATAACATGGATAATGAGGGATCTTGAACAGGCTCCCATGCTAACATGTTGTACTGGATATAATCTGGATGTCTTCAAAGCCATAAAGAATGTGTTGTAATGTTCACGCCTCAAGGCTAGTACTACATGAATCATTGAGAGTAGGTTTGTCTCCTTCAGGTAGGGACACACCTGCTTTATCAACTTTCCTATGTACATATCCAGATCATTGGTGGATTGAAGAGACTGTTTATATTGTAAATCCATTTCTAGAAGAAACAAATAAAAAATAGACATATCCCATATTCTTAATCTGGAAATCTGCAGCAGGTCTTTTTTTAATCCATCCTTAAGGGATATTGAAGTTTCAAAAGACTTATTTGAGAATGGCCCAAAATTTCAGTCTCAGGCATTTGCTGGAGTTTGGTGCTCATTTGCTATATTTGTTAATGAAGTCATCACTACTGAATGTTCCACTCATATAATCCAACTATTGTCCTAAGTATTTTTGATAATAATAATAATAATAATAATAATAATGATGATGATGATGATGATGAT
>JANHFO010003766.1:78734-91069 GCA_032468095.1 Pareas carinatus
ATACCCAAGAAGAAGGAACAGTCTTTTCTGTTTTCCATAGGCTCCAATTCACACACTGGTAATCAGAATGGAAACTAGTATCTGGATGAAACGCGCGTAAGGAAACCTTTTGAAGCAGGAACTCTGTTAATACGTTCATAAAATTTAAGTGCTGTTGTGAAAGGGCTGTGAAACAAACACTTAGCAAAACTGTCCCACTTTCCTCTGAGGTTAAGGATGTGAGAATACAAGGAAAGCACATTCTATTGTGTTCTGAAGAGATTGTAGCACCTGTGACCATATTGCAAATCTGCATTGATTGATAGAAAAATCTTGCGAATATCAAGAGATCATTTACATGTACTTCATCAGCTGCAAGAAAGCTTTTGAGGTGAGATCATGAAAAGCTATGGAAAACCCTACAAGATCTGAGGGTACAGGCGTATCTGTTCAAGTTGGTGAAATCACTATACACAAATCAGGAAGTCACTGTGTGAACATCATATGGAGATGCCAATTGATTTAAGATAGAACAAAAGAGCACAACAAGATTGCATTCTCTCCTCTTTCTTATTCAACCATATGCTAAAATGATAACAAGAAAGCTAGATCTAGAAGAACAAAAAATGGCATAAAGATTGGAAGAAGAAACATCAACAATCTTCAGTATGCTCATATAAAGATACTCTGGATATTGAAGGAAATTTGAAAACAAGATAAGAAATGGAAAATCAAGGTATGAAACCTACATGGTGGGCATACTTGCAGGTGAAAAGAAGATTTGAAATTATATGGATGTTATAAAGAACAGATAGAATTTGATAAGATGCTACTGACTTCGGATGAGAAATTGATAAAAAAGATGTATAATTTTTTGTTAAATTTAAAAAAGGGAGATGAACAAGTTAAAGAAATCATGATAATGTGGGCAAAGAATTTTGGATATAATATAATATAAATCTAGGCAGAATGAAAGAAAAAGAAGATTCGGATTATTTTCAAATTTGGACTTTATATATGGCTCGAAAGAAGAATGAGGAAGTAGGAATCAAAATGTATTAGAAAAGGTTAATAACATATTTGACATTGCAGAGATTGGTGAACTGTACATTCAGAAGGCTGGTTTATGTTGAAATATTTACTATGTTTTATTATAAATAAAAAAATAATCTTCAGTATACTGACAATACTACTCAGAAACCAATGGAGGTTTGGAACATCTGATCAAGAAAATTAAAGAAGAAAGCGGGAAATCACTGGACATCAAAAAGACCATGCTTGTGACTACTGCAAGGAATGGAAGCATGAAAATAGAAAATGACAGTGAAGAGATAGAATGCGTGGAAAAATTCAATTTTGTAGGGTCTCAGATCACTCAATGAGGTGAATACAGTCCAGAAATAAAACATCATATTGCAATGGATTGCACAGCAATGATGAACATGAACTGAATACGGAAAAGCAAGGACATTAGCTTGGCAACCAAATGTAGGTTAGTCTGCTCTATTGCGCTGCCTATGGCTGTGAAAACTGGACCTTCAAAAAGCAAGACAGGAAGAAAATCAACTCATTTGAGGTGTGCTTGAGAAGCAAATGTGATCAACAAGCAAGTACTGGACTGTATAGCACCAGAAATATTACTGAAAGAAAAGTCACAAAACTGCATCTCACGTATTTTGGCCATTTTATGTAGGAGAATTCACTGGAGAAAGCAATTATGGGAAGAGTTAGTGGCAAAAGGAAAACAGGCCGCCAAAGAATACAGTGGCTGGACACCATCAAAGCTGGCCCCAGCCAGATTAGGGAAAATTTCAAAGAAGCAGTGCAAGATTGGAAAACGTGAAGAGACCCGGCCATTAGAATCACCAAGAGTCTGACACATCTGAATGGATAACAACATCATCATAAATGAATTTTTTCAGGTTTCACAAGGAAACTTTTTCATTGCATAACTAGAACATTCTACAAAAATACAGAGCTGTTGCAAGGGTGAATATCTGATTGACACTCTCTACAAAAAAAAAGGCCATGGGAAATTATTTGGGAAAGCAAGGTCAACAGAAGGTGAAGCACTGATATAGTGTGAGAGGGACATGGCATACACCTAGGTATGGCTGGAATTGTGTTTCCCCCCCCCCTGGTAGGTTTGAAGGATTTATGTTTGAAAGTATTGGAATGTAGTATCCTAAGTATATGTTGGCACATAGTTTGCATTAGAGAGCCCAATTGTCATAAAATACAGGCAGTCCTTGTTTAGCAACCAGAATTGGGACTGGCAACTCAGTCATTAAGTGAAGCGGTCACTAAGTAAATTATGACTGTGCTTAGGATTTTCCTTTGTTTTACAGGCCTCCAAAGATTGTGAATGTGAGGATTGGCTCTAAAGTTACTTTGTCGTCATTGTCATAACTGGGAATGGCTGCTAAGTGAGGCAGTCACTAAGCAAGAGCTACCCAAAATAGGAAAATTCTTGGAGTAAACTAAGATTTGATTAGACTTTATATTGGCTAAAACTTGCCCAGCTTGGCAAGCACTGTCCTTATTGTAAGCAGGCAATGCGGTATGAGCACAACTAACCATGATTAAGATGGGTAGTTTGGTCTATTTTTTTTCTTACCAAAAAGTATTTTTCTAAAGCCTTAATTGATTAAAGTCAGGATAAGTGACACAGGCTATTATCACTGGACTCTTTGGGGATCACCACAGTCTATGGAAAATTGCCATTTCAAAAGTAAGAGGAATACATGATAAAAACTATGAATTAACTAACAAAAAGAAACAAAGAGAGGATGTAATAGATCTGAATGAAGGTGATCTAATTTTGTGGATATGATGAATATATGTATGGAGGTGAAGATGAAAGTTTAATTATGAATGAAAGGGCTAAAATGTAAGCCAGAAAGCATGAATTGGTGCCACCAAGAGTGTTGTGAATGTGTATTGAAATAGAAAATCATAGGTTAGTTGCATATTATACCCAGTGAATAGTGATAATGAAAGAAGCAGAGAGGTGTTAGGGAAAAATCATGCACTTCTCTGAATAAATTTTCTCCCATAAAAATAAGAATCTGCTTGGTGACAGGAGTGGAAAGATGGAAACAAAGAAGACAGGATTCAAAAAAGAGATCGATCCATTTGAAGATTCAAGAATGAATGAGAATTGTGACCACATCTTATTGTGGTCCTGGGGTACAAAGCAACAAGAAAGCTAGGGTCTCATAAACCAAGTTCCAATTGTTCCTTACTTCCAAAATACTCCGCACGTACAGAGTTTTGTTTTGATGGAATGCATAACACTCAAGCTGCTTCCCCAGAGTCAAAATGGTCTGATGGAATATTCCAGGTGGTGTGCTTTATTCTGAGCCGGAGACAAAATGTATTTCCCTTTCTGTGCATATTTCTACAACAAACCAATTTGTCCAATGCTAGAATGAAGCAATGACGACCCAGAGAGCCTTGCTTGAAAACTCCCACCTTTCACGTGTTTGCCACTGCCTGTAAAGGACAGGCCTCTTTTTATAAATCACATTGGTTTCTTTGGGACTGTGAAAGTTGGAGAACATGTTAGCATCGGAATCAGCAGATTCTGTTCCCTAATTTTTTCAAAAAAAAAACATAAAAATGAACCTGAACGTAAAACAGTGGTACATCAGAGAAATTTACATTTCAAAGAATGAAATTAGGGTAATTTGCTTTTTTTTTTTTAAAAAAAAGATTCCTAGGCAATTTACATTAATAGCTTATAAATTAGGGAAAGAAGCGTGCAAAAACTATGCTAGGAGATGCTGTGAACATAAATGGTTATGATTTTTAATAGATTCTTTTAATGAAAATCAATTTAAAAACCTTGCTGTAGTGCAATGCTACCCCATTATCACAGACAGTAAAATGAACAGATTTGTATTGACCTTCATGTCCTTACTCTGGGCTACTATACATAAACTCAGATCATTTGAGAATAGCGGCTTTCAGAATTATGAAATTATAATTAGTCTTTTTGGAATATGAATTTAAAACACTCTTAGAATGTGCCTGGACGCCTTTTAGATAGCTTTTTTGGCCAGTTTGGAAAACCCTGGCTTTGGTGCCAAGATGGCAAATGGGCAAAGAAAGCACTCCTGGACACACGGAATGTCTTTCCCTTGCTACAAATTAGCTTTATAAATTGATTGCCTAAATAAGTGGCATTAGGGGATGAATTACTGTGTTAGAGGATGTGACATGCATGAAGATTGAATTCAGGCATCTCTCACTTCGGTAATTAATGCTACGTCTTTTCCTCTTTGGAGGAACAAAGATATGCAAATCGAACAGACAAAAAACTCAGACAATATATTCAGAATAATTAACATTTCTTAATTTTAAAATATAGTGATACAGTTGTCCAGAAAGACAGACAATATTTTGTAGGCTGAAGAAAACATTGTTAAGATAGGGATCTTTTACCTTCCGAATACGGGATGGAATTCAGCTTTTAGCTTCAGAAGCTCCAGCTTATTGACTTTGCATGTCAGAAGCTGCCTGAGAAGGCTGCAAATGGCTATTACATGACTCTGGGGTGCTGCAACCTATCATAATGCTGTTTACTAAGGATACAAATAGTGATCCTGTAACCACGGGGATGCTGCAATGGTCATAAGTGTGAGGAACTGTTGTAAGTCACTTTTTGCAGTGCCATCATAATCAAACAACAGCTAAATGAATGGTCATACGTTGAGGACTATCTGTACTCACAGACTTAATTTTTAAACATGTGTTAAAATATTTAAATTGAGTTATTCAGCTTTTGATGGCTAATATCTCCTAACTAATTCCTTAAATATCTCCTTTTTCCACCTAGATTGGTCTGTCCTACCAGGAAATTCTACTTATATAAACATATACCGTAATTGTTTATATGTTTATTAAAATTTACTTTCTTAAAGACCACGGTATATATTCACCTGCACTCAGTTTCAGTTTTCCTTAGTCCTTATTATCAAGAACATCAACATTACATCTCCATTTCCCCCCAGTATTCCTTTAATTTCCATTTCATTGACAAACTCTCCCCTATTAATTAGGATAAATGAAAGTAAGTGATCCTCTATTCTGTAAATGACAATTCTGTGTTCATCCTGCAAAACATTGCCTGAAACAGAAACCAGAAATTTTCCTTAACGACCATGCTTACTCTCATTTGTGTCTCAACAGAAATGAGAAAATTAAAATTACCTCTTGCTACTACTACATGTCTCTGAAAGATTTGCAGTTTGATTCTGGGAAGGATCAACTACATTTTCTGCTTGGTTGGATCAGAAATGATAGACATCAATAACCGCGTTATATATATTCATTCTTCTACTTATTTTACCCAAATGCACTATTCAGAATGACCAAGGCCATTCACCTGAATTTCATAACAAGAGCAGATATTTAAGCATCTGGCATAACTCTTCCTGATTTTGTCTTGCTTCTGTCTTTTTGTACTTCAGTTGCTGTATTCCAGTCATAGGATTTGCCTATTAATTTATATATGCCTCCTAGGTTAAGAGTTTCAGCTCATTTTATTTATTTCCTATATCCTGAATATTAATTAGACTTAGACTTAGAATTTATTGGCCAAGTGTGTCTGGATACACAAGGAATTTGTCTCTGGTGTACATAGTAACACTCTATATTTACATACAGGCTATAATTGACAAACTGTGATTACAATCATAAGGCTATAATAAACAATTAATAATTACAGTCATAAGATACATTTATAATAATAAAGTACATTAATCATGTCACAAAATATTTCATCGTGTCACATGTGACAACCATCATGTCACAAAACACATTCATCATGCCATACAATTCTTTTTTTCTTTTCTTTTTTTTAAGGTTTGGGACTGTCTATATTTGAACAATCATAGAATGCTAATAATCAATCTACAAGTCAAACTAGGATACTAAATGATGCAACTATTATATATTTTAAGATGCAAGCAACAAGTTATTATCAAAGAAATAAGAGAATAGGTAATAGGTAATAAGTAATATGTAATAGAAAAGATGAGAAGGGTAATAGTGATATATTTCTACTAGATAATTTAACAGTGTTGTGGAAGTTAGTTGTTAAGCAGATTGATGGCATGAGGAAAGAAACTGTTCTTGTGTCTAGTCGTTTTGGTTTGCAATGCCCTGAATCGACATCTAGAGGAAAGAGGCTAAAACAAATTATGTTCAGGGTATGAGGGATCAATATTTTTTTTCACAGCTCTCTTTCTGGCTCATGCAGTGTACAGTTCTTCAATGGAGGGACGATTTGAGGAATTATTTTTTTTGCAGTTCTAATTATCCTTTGAAGTCTATGTTCATCTTGTTTGGTTGTAGTAACAAACCAGACAGTAATTGAAGTGCAAAAAACGGACTCAATAATTCCTTTGTAGAACTGTGTAAGCAGTTCCTTGGGCATTCTGAGCTTTCTGAGTTGTCTCAGAAAGCACATTCTTTGTTGGGCTTTTTTGATGACATTTTTGATGTTAACTAACCATTTTAGATCTTGGAATATTATGGAACCTAGATATTTGAAGATTTCTATTACTGATACTGTATTTGTTTAACATTGTGAGAGATGATAGGATAGAAGGATTTCTCCTAGCATTGACAATCATTTCTACAGTTTTCAGTGAGTTCAGTTCAAAATTCTCTTGGTCGCACCACAATGCTAGTTCTTCAATTTCCCATCTGCAGCCAGATTCATCATTGTCTTGAATAAGGCCAATCACTTATTATCTGCAAATTTTAGTATTTTGATAGAGGGGTCTTTTAAGGTGCAGTTGTTGGGAGAAGAGAAGAGAACGCACATCCCTAAGGGGATTGTACAGGTATCTGATGTTATCTTGCTTAACTTCACCTACTGCAGTTTGGTTAGAACAATATCTGGAATGGTGGTATTGAATGCACAAGTCCAAAAAAAGAACTCTTGCATATGTCCTTGGAAAATCCAGATATTGAAGTATGTAGTGGAGAGCCATAATAACAGTATCATCTGCTGATCTGTTTGCTTGGTAGGTAAATTGCAAGGGGTCTAGTAGTTGGTCTGTGATGGTTTTAAGGTGAACCATCACTAGTTTTTCAAGGTGTGCACAACAAAGATTCTGAACTTTATGAACCAATGTTCTTTCTGATTTTTCAGTGAATGGTTTAATAGGCTATACTAACACTCCCACTTCTTTGTTTAATGCATAAATCTTTATCTGAAGTACTTATGATTTTAATCTCCAAATGTCAATGAGTTCAGTTTAAACCCCCTCCTAATGAAGTTTGACATGTTTTAGTGAAATAAGTTCTTACCAGTCCTTGTGAAATATAACTTGTCACATGCTAGGAGTTCAAATAATCCAAATAGTGCTACCAGATACCAAATCCTTCCTATCAACATAGGAAGTCAGTTACCTAAGTATTATCTAGTCCTATGCTGTGAGTTTCAAGAATGCATTAAAAATAAATGCATAAAAGAACAAAACTTTTGGGTTCTTAAGCTTTCTTGCTGGATCTTCACAACCCACAGTGATTCTGGGGGTACAATTTTATATTTTGCCTCTATCCAAAAGGATTAGAGAGAAGAAATAATTGTTAGGGAACTTCTGAAACCTGGAAACTGTCTATCACATGCCTAATCTGTGTTCCTTGAAGACAATTCATTTTGTAATCCATTGGATTTGATTGGTATACATTAATTTTTGTCATAAATTATTGTGACTCTTTCCTTTCTTTGTCTTGTTGCATTCCTTCTGATTTTTCTCCTGACTTCTTTTTTTTTTTTTTTTGGCCCTGGAGCCTCTGAATCTGTTTCTTCTAAAATGTCCTCAAAGCTGCTTAGGAATTCCAGACGTACAGGACTTCTCCTACATTTCTTCAAGGTAGCATTGTCACTCATTGGACTTGTACATCTTTCCTTATACAGAATTGCTATAACTGTTGACTTGTGTTGCAGTAATTTAATCTCCTTTGATCTGTTTTATCACTTGAACAGTGACTATTCATTGCTCTAGCTCTTTGATTTTTTCTTTACTAAATGCTACAAGTTTGGACTTGTTGAAACTATATGCCGGGTTGTTTTCCATCAAGAATGCAAACATGCCCAACTCAGTGCAGACCATAACTCCTCAGTTATACATCTACATTTTTAGTTTTATTTCTTAAAGCATCACCTATATTTCTTTTCACTTTCATTGTCAACTTTGAGGGAAAATATGGTAGGGACCTTCTCACCTGAACTCTCTTGTTGGAACTCTGCTGCCAGATTCCTGGTAGTTCTTCCTTTTTGCTCATTCCCTGGGAAATGGCAACCTTATAGTCCTCCTGTAGTCTGTAACAGCCTCTCCTTGATCAGCAAGAAAAAGTCATTTCATCATTTTTTGTGTGTATTTGTGTATGTGTGCCTTTGAGGCTCTCTTGACTCCACATGGCTGTCTGCACTAGTCTCAGCAATTTTCTTTGCAAGATTTTTTTTTAAGTAGTTTGTCACTGTCTTCTTCCTAGGACTGAAAGAAAATGACTGGTCCAAGTCACCAAAATGCCTTCATGCCTGAGGTGGAACTAAAATTCATGATCTACTGGTTTCTAGCCTAGTATCTTAATTACTGCACCAAACTGGTTCTCTCATTTGATCATACACAATAGATAATCAGTCACTCTCAGAGCATGTTCCTTGTAATCAGGAAATGATTTTCCTCATTCTATGTAAGTAAGCACATAGACCCTCAAAACACAATCCATGATTACTCGCTTCTTCTTCCTAAGAACGCCTCTACCTAAGTCAACAAGTTTTCTGTGTTTTTTTCCTCAAAAAATTTCTTCCCAGAAACTATCTTCCTAGAGCCTGTGTAACCGCCTATGTTTGTTGAAGGGAAAGCACTTGCTCCACTACCCATTATAGATAATCAGTATATTATTCATAATGGATAATCTGCAAAAAGTTTGAGTGACCTTTTTCAGCCCCCAGAACTAAGCACATCCCTCTCTTCTTTGCCTCTTCCTCCTGATGCATTTTGTTGCCAAATGGTAAGCTTTCCCTGCTTTTGACAATATTAAATTTAGCTCTTACATCATTTTTCTTCTGTTTAAAGAAGTACAGAAATTACTGGCCAGTTAAAATAATTGAAAAGTTAATGGCAAGTGACACCACATAATAGGAAGTGGTGGGAAAGCTAACAGGTAATTAAAATGAAATAAAGGTGTGAAAGGAAAGTACCACAACATCATTTATCACACCATTGCATAGGAAGAGTTAGGACCATATAAAGTGGCACAACAATCCAGACATAACAAGGTGCTATGTATCTCTTGAATAATATTGGAAAGGAAACTACATGGATATATCTGTACAATCACCAATTGTTGAACTTTTGCATAATTTCTCTCCTCTTTAAAGAAATTAAGGAATTGCTTGTAGGTTTCCTGTTGCTGAAAGAAATTTTGCTTAACACATCAAAGAATAAGAAAATGTCAGCTACATTTTCATAGGTGAGGCTCTTGCACTTATTTATTTATGGAATAGCCAAGCTGTGTGCGAGAAAGTTCTCTTTCTTTGTGCAATCATCTCTTCAGCAGTGTGCAGTCTCACTGATTTTCTATCCATAAAGTAGACACTAAAGGAAGACCTCACAGAAAATCTCCCATTTACTTGTGCACTAGTACTGCTACTTTCACCATTTAAGAAGGAAGACTACTTGTGAAAAACATATAATTTCTCCTTTTTGCTAAATAAATTCAGATAAAGTGTCTTCTTCCAAATTTACCGCCAAAGAATGAGAAAGCAGTTTATGTTTTCAAATACCACTATCTTCTCTAGTTGGGGTCACTCCATGGCCCAAAAATGTCTTCTGTTCCTCACCAATGTCATAACTAAATCTCAGCTCTGGTTTGACCATTAAAGTGATGGTCTTAAAAGATCTTTTTTTCTTTTTTAATCTTTCTTTATTCAATACTTTGATAAGTAACATTAGCAAACATGAGAGAAAAATATTTTATCGTAAGAAAAGATTAGAACAATTAATGCATAGCCATATAGAATATTTTTAAGCTTTTCTCCTCTGGATTTGATATTTAACAGATGCTTGTGGTGTAAGAATTTTCTGTTGGTTTAAATGATACTCATCTCTCAGCTAGAAGGCAGAATGCTGATGTGGGCTTGAGAATTGACCATGGTGAGTCCTAGATTCCTAATACTACTCCATCTGCTATATCTAAGAGAGTCAAAGTGTCAATTGGAACATGTTAAAGACTCATGTCTGTCTTCATTATAGTCACAGCACTACACCTTGTCACCACTTGTGCGGTAATGTTGTGATATTTCACACACCATTTCACTAGCAGCAGCTCAAGGCAATTTAGACTCATTGCTTTTCAGCTATTCAAATCTTAGGGGGAGATTTTTTTTTGGGGGGGGGAGGGAGCGTGGTGAGGTTACTTTTAAAAACACCTTTTCTTTGAGTTTCTCTTCCTGTCTTGCTGCTACTGCCTAAATTATTTTCTTGCATCTGGATACTTCTTTCTCTGGGAAATATCAGCTAATAATGCACAATAATAGAAAATGCACCTATTAAAAACCAGATGGCAGTTGTGCATGCAACACCCACATCCATAATCCTGGGATTTTAGGCATCTGGGAAACTAAATTCTTCAACTATAAATTAAAATTATGAAAGCTAATTTTCATTCTGCATGGCGACTTGCAGCTTCATCTGTTTGTGTTGTATATGTTGTAAGGCAGCGTTCATCACATTCTGCTCTGGCTATATATGTAGTCCTGATTTATCCAAGAAATAGATTTTATGTACTCTAAAATGTCATATTTGTAAACTGAAATATGTGTCTTAGCAGTAAGTTGATCTCCATCTTAAAGTGGCCTACTGCATTTTGGTGCCTGTATGAAGTAGAGACATACTGCTGTTTAATATTCCACTCTCTCAACCAAAAATGCCAAAATTCAGTTCTAGGCTTGTATTTTGAGGTAGGATTTCCTCTGGGAACATGGATTTCAAACAATCACACATAAATGACATTTGGAAAAAAAAGACTGTTGATCAGCTAGGGAAGAGGACAGCTCAAGAGATTGCTCATGTTTGGCATACGAAAGGTCCCAAATTCAATTCTGAATATCTGTACATCAATGTAAGAAAATTCCTTGTCAGAAATTCCAGGGATTATTATAATAAGTGTAGACAATATTAAGTTCAACGTGCCAGTTCCCTGACTCGATGTATTGCTTATAATTGGCAGTGATTTACATTTAGCCAACTGTCCTTCAGTAGAAACATCTTCAGTCCTATGGGTTTACATTCACAGCTTGCTGTCATGAAATAGCCACTTCAGATAGCAGATTATTATTATCATTTTACAGTCAGGCGAGAGACATGTTGGCACTTCCCTGTCTTGTGTGTCAAAATAACATGGGTGGCTTTGGGTATGATGCATTCTAGCTTGGATACGTGATAGTGGGATAGTGCCTGTTGTTCTGCCTCAGGAGACAAAATATTTTCAGCCAGGCCTATTTATAGTACGATAGAGAAAAGCAGCTGGGAGATAACTGTGGCTGGGTGAAAATGACATAGTGGGGAGGAATAAAGCAATTCTGTCTCTGCCTCCCACGTACTATGTCAGCAGCTTTACTAACAATCCAGTGGATGCATGCTATGTGCCTAACAATAGCACACCAGGTAGCATTTCAAGGGTGCAGGGGGAAAAGTAACAACGTTAACTCTTTAGATAATGTATAGCCCTATTTGGGGAGGGTGAGATATAATGTTCTGCTTTAGGGATAGTCCTGGTTCAATTCCTCCCCTCTCGACTCCCATCATTGCAAGTACTGTTGTGGTCAGTTGCCTTGCCCCCAAATCCCCCTGCTATATTTGGTGGAAAACTTAGTGTTACAGCAGATTAATGGCCTTAGCAAAATGTAATTACACAACAGAGCTCTACTCTTAATAACCACGTATTTTACTTGTCAATGTGCCTTAATTGAAAATGAGTAGGCGATACAAGTTGCAGTGGAGTTGGCTGGCAAGCCTTTAACGCTATATTAATTGTAGTAATTAGCAGTCACTTTATGTTGGAGTCATCTATAAATAGGGGGTCCATTAGTTTAGCAGAAGAGTGTGATTTAAAATGCAAATAAAAACCCAATTAGACATATAAATCACTCGCCCTCCCAAAATTTACTGTCAAAAAGGACAGTGTGCGTATATGTATGTGTGTCTGTGTGCGCGCACACACACACACACACACACACATGTGTGCGGTTGTTCTCTCCCTCTCTCTCTCTCTCTCTCTCTCTCTCTCTCTCTCTCTCTCTCTCTCTCTCTCTCTCTCTCTCTCTCTCT
>JANHFO010003767.1:10219-25353 GCA_032468095.1 Pareas carinatus
GGAGCGGGTTTCAGGCGTGGGAGGCAGAGCTAGCTCTCCCACGTCCTGTTGCCTCTAGGACCGGAAGTCGAATCTCGTCCATGTGCAATCTTGACCAGGGAGCTCTAGGTTGCTCCCATTTTCTCGGAGGTGTTTGAGGCAGAGCAGGCCTAGTTTCTTGGCAGAATGAACAACTGGCTACCTTGTGCTCAATCTCCTCATCCATGCCCAGGCACCAAACAAAACTATGGGTCCAATGCCTTCATTTTTACAGTGACTGGATGACATTCATGTAAGGTGTCTAGTACTTTTGGCCTTAGTTTCACCAGCACAACCACTCTGTGCCCCAAAAGTAAACAGCTCCCTTGAATCGATAGTTCAGTTCTTCGTGAAAGGAATGGTTTGAACTGTGCTGCTGCCAGCTCCCTCACCACCCTCTCCTCACCCAGTTGAGAACAGGTTTGAGGGTTAAGTCAGTAGCGGAGTAAGTCACAATCTTGGTCGAGGTGAGTAGCCCTGAGGCAAGGCAGTCTATCAACAACACAGGGCAATCTTCCTCAGAAGAGTCTCCTTTGTCCAGCAGAGGCTAGTGGCTTAAAGCATCCGCATGACCCAGACTTGGCCCCGGGTGGTGTTGCAATGTATAGGAATATGCAGCGAGGAAAATAGTCCACCTTGTAAACCAAGGAGACAAAGCCAAAGGTGTAGGCTGGTTGCCTGCCAGGAGTCCCAATAGGGGCATATGGTCAGTCACCAGGGTAAAGTGTCTATCAAAAACATAGTCATGAAAACGATGAACACCTGCCACTAGGCCAATGGCCTCTTTGTCTAATTGGCTATAATTACATTCAGCCGAAGTCAATGTTCTAGAATAAAATGCTATTGGGGCTTCAGAAACATCCTGTGGCTTAAGACTTCTCCTACACCAAAAGGTAAGCAAGTACTAAAGGCATGGTTGAATTGTACTGAATAAGAACCTGGTCACTAGAGAGAAGCTGTTATACTGCATTGAAAGCTGCATTCTCTTTCTGGCCCCAAACCATGGGGTCAGCAATCATTGCCTTGTTTTTTAGGAAACTGTGGTAGAGGTTTAAGAGGCCCAAAAATGATTGCAGTTCTGTTTTGTTGGTTGGGGGTAGGAGCGTTCTTGATGGCTTTCACTTTTTCGTCAGTAGGGTGAATTCCCTGATCGTCAATACGGTAGCCCAGAAATTCAACCCCCTGGACTTCAATTTGGCATTTATACGTCCTTAGCTTCAACCCAGCTTGTCTAAATACTATGAGGACAGCTGTTAGACATGATAACAATTGTGGTTTGTCTTCAGCTGTGATCAAAATGTCATCAAGATAAGACACAATCCGAGGGATTTTTTTGTTAAAAGCCTTTCCATAACACTTTGGAAGATCCCTGAGGCTATGCTTATTTCAAACTGAAAACATGTGGCTTTAAAGGCACCATGGTGAGTCACAATGGTCTGTACCTCAGTCGTTGTGCCATCAACAGCAAGCTGTTGATAAGCCTGAGCTAAATCTAGCTTTGTGAATATGCGGCCAGGATCCAATTAGTGCAACAAATGTTGCACTATAGGGATGAAATAGACGTTTTGTTGCAACGCTTTGTTCAAAGTACATTTGTAATTCACACAAATGTGGATGGACCCGTCCCTTTTTACTGGAGTAACAATTGGTGTCTCCCAGCATGCATGATCTACAGGGACTAGTATTCCGTGGGCAATGAGTTTGTCAAGTTCTGCATTTAATTTGGGTTTTAAAGCGAAAGGAACTCTATAGGGCTTGAGCCTAATTGGGGCTTTTGGGGGTCTAAATTAATAGAAATGGGTGTACCCGTGTACTTGCCTAATTGGTTGTTGAAAATGTCCTTAAATTCTTTAATGAGGTCCTCGCCCCAGCGGCAGTGTGTAATGTGGATTCCAGTTACCCCCAATCCCAGGAAGCTGAAGCAGTCTAATCCAAGTAGACTGGGAAGGCAACCACCGACAATAGTTGCAGGAAATTTTCCGCTGAATTCATTATAACTGACTGGAATGGTGAAGAGACTGATTACTGGGAGCTGATTTCCCTGATAGTCGCCTATCTACAGCAGTTGTATTTGGAGCTGCTCTTTTTATAGATTAGACAGGGCTCTTTTGATGTTGTCCCAGGAAATAATGGAAATTTCGGACCCTATTTCAACCTCCATGTGACACGGATAGCTATTTAGAAGGACGATCACTGTAATCTTTGCTTTGCGGTGTATGTAGTTGCTACCAATTTTTATTTTAAATGTGTTTGTGTTTCCTGGTGTTTTCTTAGCCTTCTTTGCTTCCTGGTTGGGCTTGCTTCTGGGTTGTCTGAGCGCCTCAGTAATTGCTGTGGTGTCAGTGGGTAGGCTTGCATGGCATACCTTGGCCAGATGCCCTTTTTTTCACAATGGAGGCAGACGGACTCACAAAATCTGCAAGTTGCTCTTGGGTGCTGCCCTCCGCAACTCGCACATTTTCTGTTAGAATCAGGTTGGGCTCTGGTTGTGTGAAAAACCTCACTTTCATCATCAGAAGTGCACTCATCACTGGTTTCACAATGGCTGATAAGTTTGGATTAGCCAAGAGTCTTCTTTGCAGGCAAGTGCCTCTTACACCGAAAATTGTCTGATCCAGCAAGCTGTCTTCCAAGTCAACAACCACACACTGAACTGCTGCTTTTCTTAAAGCAGCTATAAACTAGTTTATTGTCTCTCCATTTTTTATACTCTATAGCTAAATTCATATCTCTTAATGAATTTGGATGGTGCTGGGGCATAATGAGCCTGCAAAGCATTCTTAAGATCAGCTGATAAGATTGCTTGAACAATGTGGAGCTCTGAAAGTGTTATAGCTGAATCAAACACTTCGTGCCCACAGTGACTCAAAAACAGTGCTATTCTGCAGTCATCCATGATGTTAGGAATTGCATGGACTTCGATGAAAAAGTTGAAGCACATCATGAATGTCTCCCAAGTTTCTTTCGTTGGATCAAAGAGAGTCGGCGGGTGGATTTTGGTCATCTTGACTGCTTAAGCTCGTCGATGGTTCAGTCAATATTCCTCTGTCTTTCCTTCAGCGCCACATAATGGATCTGAAGGTGAAGGAAAGTCAGACACCGTGAGTACTGCAAAATTCTTTATTCATTCAACAACACAACAACATTAAAACTCCACACCAGCTTTTGTTTCTGGCTCTTTAAATACCCATGGCTAGGCGCACTGTAACCAATCAGCCCACGCCAGCCTTAGTAGACAAGAACCTGAGTCGGGTGGGGGGACTGCATTAATTGCTTCACTCAGGCAGCCGGCTCCTGACTGCCAGAGATCCTACAGTATTCAAAGAGTGGAATCACAGAGCAACTTTCTTACCAAGAGTCCCCCTCAAAAAAATCAAAATAGTGGCTACACACACACAGGCATTGCTTTTTTTACATTCATTGCTCCATTTCTTGGCAGCTTCAGTGGTGTAGTGACAGCTGCCACCTTGCCTGCTTTGACCTCCTCCCCAGTTTTTATTTATTTATTTATTTATTTAGATTTATTTAGATTTATATACCGCCCTTCTCCCGAAGGACTCAGGGCGGTGTACAGAAAAGTTAGTGTCCTTGCTTCCTACCTACCTACCTTCTCTCTTCTGCTATTACCATTCAGCAAATGGAAGATTGGGTTCATTAATCCGCCTTCATAATATCTAGTTTAGCCCAACATATCCACACCGATTTGCAAATAGGGACAATTTCATTTTTTCTGTGCTTTGCTTCCAGATAAAGCTTGAAAAACCACACCGAAGAAAAAAAATTCCCTTTCTGCAGAATTGTTATTGTATAGTTCAACGCCTGGCAGATTTGCAGGCTTCCTCAATGAAAAAGTGGCACATTTACTGTTAATGCCTTGAGAAGCGTGCTCTTTTTTGGGTTTTTTTAATCGCAGATTCTGAACCTTTCCAGATTTTAAAGCGTGCAGTGGCAAAATATGCACTGCTTTCATTAACAGAGGACAATAAGTAATAAGAACTTTTGAAGGCAGAAGTAGAAAAGGGTCCTTTAAAAGCATTTCAGGTATGAATATGAATGAACCTGGAGAGACAGGGGAGATGGGGTAGCATTTGCCAAAAGAAGCTAAACCAAAGAAAAGCGTATTGTTACTGCTGATGAGCTACCACAAACGTTGCAGAGCTAACACAAACTCTGCTTGATCTACTTTCTTTTCACTCCTTTAAGACAGGGCTGTTCTTCCTCTTCTCATAGAGATTTTTTCCCCTGACAAATGAGGGATTGTTGTGAAGAGGCTTCTTTTTTTAGGCCACCGTATCTGATAGGCTCCCAGGTGAGCAGACGGCAGGTGACTCCGCCTGCTTCCCCCTCCGATGGCACCATGGGGCTTCCACCTGCCTGATTACGCAGCACATCAGAGAGCGGAGCTGATTCTCCCTAATTGGTAGGATTTATGGCACCTTTAACCTGGGAAGATTGTAACCCACTCAGGCATCGATTGAAGCCGCATCTTTAAAAAGGAGCAGAGGAACAATTCAGCTTCTTAGTCTAATTTTAGGAGTCACAAACATCTTCCCTGGTCCTGGAGGATTTGTCAGGAGCTCCTTCCAGCAGCTTTAGCAGCTTATTAAGAGAGAAAACTCAAGACAACAGCTCTGGCCTCTGCCACCATCCGTTTTCGGTGCCTAAAGGGATGCTGTGACATTCCAACTCTGTCTGGATATTGAACAGCTTTACAAGGCCAGTCGTTCCTCTTTGTGGAGACACAACTGACTACAAGAAGAGAGGGAGGGAGAGGAGGGAGGAAAAGTATATCAATAATGGACTTTGTGTGCAGCAACAGGTAGAAAAGACTGGGATTTGCATTATGTCATTACAGTGCCATTTTATAAAAAAAAAAGCATTGCGATTAGAAATGCGCAGTGTGTCTCTTAGGTCTCTTTCCGCATTTCCAACGCTTTCCTGCTGTCCCAAAGACCAAAGATAAGTGGGAAACTACTGTGCCACAATGCCACACCATGAAAAGAAGCCAGAAAAATCTCATCACCTGTGAATTTGTGATAGACTGTGAGACTAACCTTCAGGAACAGGAGTAAGGGCCACAGGCAAGGCGATGGCCAGATAAAACAAATCTGAGCTCAAAGAAAGAATGGAATTGGAGAAAGCAAATCCTTGACTTTCCCTAGTTCTCTCCCTGAAAGCAGAAAGGGAGGAGGCCCCTTCAGAGTTGCAAAGTTCTGTCACTGTAATCCTATAATAAGAGCAGTTTTTGCATTCGTGATTTTAGTGTTCAAGTGTGGTCTATCTCAGAGGGTTGACAGAGTGGAAATAGAAGTCTGTCAGGAGACTGAAGGCAGAGGAAATTGACTCCTCCTTTCTCTGTTTCCTGCCTCTGTCCCTCAACCTCTCCAGGCATGGATCCTCATTGTCTCCCACTACTGTGATCCCTTCGTGTGGAGAATACCCCTGCTGACCCCTGACCTCAGAGGCAAAGACAGGGATCACAGTGGTGGGAATATCAGCCGTTGCCATATGCCTCCCAGGAGGCCAGTATTCCTGCTGGAGCAAGTAAACAAAAACGCATCGCTGAGGCTGATAGGGAGAAGCCCTTTCCTCTCAGAGGAGAAACAGCCTCAGAGGCAAACAGATCTGTGGCCAAGTTGAGGGCTGGTTTTGCAGCAGACCAGTTGGAGTGCTGAAGGTCTCCAGTCTCTTCCTCCATGTGAAGCAGAACAGTCTCAAATGGGAAGGGCTGTCCTATTCTCCATTGGAAAACATTATCTCCTGCTGGAACTCTTTGGTCGAATTCCATCCTTTTTCAGCAGAAGGCTGGTTTGAAGATGAAGGCTCTGATGTGAGGACATGTCAAATCTGGGACCGTACGGCAATGTGGGTTGCCCCTAACATGTACAAATGGAAGGGATGACTCTGTTACTCCTTTGGAACATTTCTGTATTTTGACTATCATCTACCTCCCATCTTTGAAACTGTCCTGTTCCTAATTCAGAATTCCCTGACGTGATAGGAAATATTTGGAAAGAAGTCCCTTGGGGGGTGGTGGTAATAGCATATCCTAGTAGCTCCTACTGCACAACACTTTATCCCATCAATTATAGAAAAGGCAAAACACTGATATAAACAAACCTGGTCTGATTCTCAAAAATCAAAAAACCTTACAGCTGTAACAGTCTTCTTCTAGCACACATGAGAATAAACATAATCAACAATGCCATCTATTGGTAGAATACGCACAGGATCAGTCCCAAGCTGATTGCATTTAGTTTTATATTTAGTGTACATATTTATTGTAACAGACAGTCACTTTTGGTACACTCGTTAGGCATCAGGCTAGAAACCAGGACACTGTGATTTCTAGTCCTCCCTTAGGCTCAAGGCCAAGAGGTGACCTTGGGCCAGTCACTTTCTCTAAGCCCTAGGGAGGAGATAATGGTAAACCATTTCTGAAAATCCTTGCCAGAAAACTGCAGGGACCTGTCCATATTGACCAGAAGAAAAAATTACTTTAATACAAGATGACAGCAGATAGATGCTTGTTTTACTCAATAGCAACAAAAATGCTTGACTGAACCTCTCTTCCTCATATAGAGGAATCTATAGTTCTTGATAGGTTTCCAGCAACAGGCAATACCTTCTTGACAAACATTCCAGCAATTAGAGCTAGACTGCCTATGTGCATAAAACTGCAGTGGTTGCATTTCCCATTTACTGATGGGCGCCTACAGCATCTCATAAAAAAAAGCATTTTGTAGGAAAACAAGGAGTGACAGTCCTCATTATTGCTATTCAAGATGCATATTTACTCTTCTTTGACATGTAATTTCCCAGAGTAATCTGCTCTTTTCCTCTTGGTTAATAAACATGCAGTGTCTTTCTTTTTAAAATATTAAGAGTGATCAATGGCCATTCAAGGTTTGCTGGACCATTGTAGCTAAATTGGCCTTGACAAACTTCTATTGAGCAGAAACACCAGTTCTTCAGACTTGGTCAAATGATGTGATTAACAATCTATTGAGTTGCTTCCTGCCATTATTTGTCTCCTTGATAGATACCATCTTTCTAAAATGACCTTAAAACGTGAGTGTTCTAGCAGAACAGTCTCTTCGCCTATTAGATTCTAACTGATTAGCCAATGATTTTTGGGAGACCTTAAAAGGATATAACCTGGGAATCCACTTGAGGTGATCTTTCTTACTTTGAGTTAGC
Source organism: Pareas carinatus (assembly GCA_032468095.1). Classification (NCBI taxonomy): domain Eukaryota; kingdom Metazoa; phylum Chordata; class Lepidosauria; order Squamata; family Pareidae; genus Pareas; species Pareas carinatus. Next base: position 17,438 of record JANHFO010003767.1, read on the forward strand.
TGGACTATTCAACCAGCCAGTTGATTGTGTTGATCAGAAATGTCATGTGAAATTTTAGAAGCAGACTATCGATGTATTTATGTGTATTTTACTGTGTTGAAATTCTGTCCGATCAAAGGATGTGAAAATGACTATATGTTCCATAATAGAAAGAAGAGCTATAGGTGATATTTTGGTGCAAAAGTTCTCAGATTCAAGCCATGCTACTTCTTTATATTTATTAAAAACCCTTCTTTCTCATCGATCTAAGACAGTGATGGCAAACCGATGACATGGGTTCCACAGCGGGCACGCAAAGCCCTCACTGTTGGTACGTGAGCCAGGTCGCCCCAGCATCACCCCAATGCTGAAAGGAGTAACAACACCTTGCAATTATACTATGGGCCCATGCGCATGCTCAGGAAGAGAGCACCGGCGCTGGGCGATGACATCATGGGGCCATGCACATGCTCAGAAAAGAATAGCATTACCAGGCGATGAGGTCATAAACCATGACTCATTAGCTGCAGCTCGTCTGGGCGCTTGGTGTCTAAAGATTTCACCATCACTGATCTAAGAGATGCTCAGTCCTTGAGGTGGTGACAGGAAGAATGGGAAGCAAGAAGATTCCTTATCTAGATTCTCTTTGCTTTTTCTCTGTGATTTGCAACAAGAGAGCTTTTATGATATGAGATAAGGTGCATTCATCACAAGTTGTGAATGTGAGAAGACCAGAGTTATGAGCCAGTTTATAAGACCAGACTTACTAAGCTTTTGATTGAAAAAGGCTCTGTTCCAATCAGAAATATCTTGAATGCTACTGGGGCATATACAATGGAATAGATGAGAAATATTTCAAACAATCTGATTTTTAAAAAGAGACATTTAACCAAGATAAAAGATATTTAGATAGAATATAGCTACTATGTATTGTTAGTTTAGCCTGTCCATATCCCTTACATAATGGCCTTTTTTTCTATGTTTACTTTTTTGGGTTCAAAATCTAACTCCAACTTGAAAGCCACCAGAAATGTATCTGTATTACTGTGGTTAAGCAAGAGATAGTCATTTGATTTGCAATTTTATGCAAATGTACAAAATTTACACTTCCTCAAATTGTAATTGAACTGGAACACTTTTATACACAATGGTATTACGCAGCTTCAAATTTTGCAATGTAATTTCATCCTTCAAAAATTAAAAAAAGTTCTCATTGTTGAGAGAACAAGCAATTGAGGAAAACTGTCTATAGAAATGTAGATATTGTATAAAAGGTACCTGACAATGTAGATTGATTTTAAAGAAAATTACATGCATGGCTTTTTCCAAAAAAAAATAATCATAACATAGAAAAATCAGGACTGGAGAGTAGTCAAATTAAAGAGATTTGCACACCCTCGAGTTCCCATTTTCATTCCATTGTTCTTGGATGCAGCAGAAATAGATTGAATGTAAACATTTTGCAAGTAATCAGAAAGAAAGCAATAGGTATCTTATCAAGGGAAAACAATGACACGTTAAAGCATATTTGCTGAGCTGATTAGAAAAGAGTTGTCATTAAGGCAACTTATTCTGATGCCTTAGACAATTGCTAGCAGCAGAACAAACCAGCTAGCTGATGGCCTTTTACAGGATCATGTAGAGGATTGTCACTTCATATCAGCTGGTTTTCAAGTTTGTTCAGTGCCAGCCTGCTGTTTGTATGAATTAAATCAAGTCAAGATGCTTACAAAGGGAGAAGAAAGCACTATTCATTCAACAGTTCATAATCTATATTTTTCATCATGAGATTAATTCGAGTATGGAGCCTGTTTTCCTCCCAAATGCATAATGCCAATGATACTCGGAAGCAAAATAGTGTGCACATATTATACAACAACTACTATTAATATATAATTATTATAAAATAATAATTTAAAGCGAGTAAGAAATTGCCAATGTTGTATTTTTTTCTCTGGAGCTGTTCTTCAGCAATAGGGAATAGCTACATCAAAAGTGGAAATCATTCAGTCTAATGCTCGGATATAAAGTTGTAGGCTTCAAATTCGTTGTTGAGTTACATGCACCCTAAAACAGTGATGGCGAACCTATGGCACGTGTGCCAGAGATGGTACTCAGAGTCCTTTCTGTCGGCACGTGTGCCATCACCCCAGCAAAGCAAAAAGAAAGTTCGTTAATAGCAATCGAGAGGAATGCAGGGCTCCCTTCCCCCTCCCACTCTCCACTTTACCCACCCCTCTGCCCAGCAATCCGATCGGAGTGCTTCCTGTCTAGAGTAGAAGACCTGAAGGGGAGCTTAGCTCACAGCAGGCCACAGAAGCTAAGATAGGCTTCCGTGAGGGCCATGGAAGGGCTGCTCTATAAAGCTTGGAGGGGTCTTCAGGGTGGTATGGGTGCATTGCCAGGGTTGTGGGAGGGTTGGGAATGACCGGGAGACCACATGTTACCGTGTTGGTACTTTGTGATACATAAGTGGCTTTTGGGTTGCAGTTTGGGCACATGGTCTCCAAAAGGTTTGCCATCATTGCCCTAAGATAACCATTACACAAGATAAAAATTGTCTTGGCAAGCATTGATATCCCAGAACACGAGATTTAAGACCTCTGACGCAGAGTTAGATGAATAAAATCTAGGAATTTTACATTTTTATTTAAAACCTTTATAGGGCCATCCATCTTATAACAAACTTTGGGCAGATCCCTATCAAAAAATAAAATAACATTAAAAAACACAAAACCCTGGTGCTAAGTCAAACTTCTGACATGCTGTCATCTCCTCTTATCCTAGTGCTTGGGGGAAGAGCGGAGTCTTCATGACTTTAGGAAGACTAGGCAGGTAGGAGTCTGCCAAACTTCAGGGAGAAGTGTGTTCTGTGGCAAGGGCTGCCACGGAAAAGGCACACTTTCTATCTCCCTGTTAAAAATTCTGTTTATACATAGCACTACAGATCAAACAGAATGCACAGTCACCATGTATTTTACTGCTTAACTATTTTAACTGTAGCAGGAAACAGGAAATTCTACTCAGAACAAAAGAGCATAGAGTACACACCATAGATCTAAACTTGTAAGCAGTGCCATCTACTGGCTAAATACTACTGTAGTTGTGCAGATAAATACATTCCAACATATAGGTCTTTAAAGGTGAAAGCCCCATGAATTGCACCTGGAAAGAAACTGGATCCTGGTAAAACTTGCACAACAGAAGTGAGGCAAAGGCAAACTGAGGGACGTCCATCATGGAGTATACAGCTACATTTTTGCACCAGTTGAATATTCCAGGTGGTCTTCAAGGGAAGCCCCATGTAGAGCTCATTGCAGTAATCCAAATGGGAGGTGATCAAGGCATGAGTGAGTGAAAATTTACTTCATTTTCAGTTTAGTCAGAGATAGGCAGCATAAAGGTGGTCAGAAATTAGCAATAGCAGTAGCAATAGCAGTTAGACTTATGTCCCGCTTCACAGTGCTTTATAGCCCTCTCTAAACGGTTTTACAGGAATCAGCATATTGCCCCCAACAATCTGGGTCCTCATTTGACCGACCTCGGAAGGATGGAAGGCTGAGTCAAACTTGAGCTGGTGGGACTCGAACTGCTGAACTTACTGGCAGCCGACTGTTAACAGAGGTAAAATGCAGTACTGCACTCCAACCACTGCGCCACTACAACTCCTTTTGTCGATCTTATTTTTTCTGACTTCTCCAGCCATCTCATGGACTTCAAACGACTTCTTGGTTTGCATCTTCTACACAGATCTTTCTCTTATTTTTCATGTTCAACGTAAATGTATTTGGACCCTGCAGTGGTAAGGAAATGGATTTAATCTCCTTAGACTTCAGTTGGAGAAGTCTTTCTAAAAATATAGCCTGTCGGTTGATATAGGCTTTCTACAAAAAAAAATCCCTCAAGAAAGAAACAAAAGCGCTTTCAATGAATAACATTGAAAGGGACCACTTAGGCCACTAAAGCCAACCTCCTGCTCAGTGCACAAATGCAAATCAAAGCATCCCAGTCAGAGGGCCATCTCCCTTGCCTCTGCATGAACAATTCCACGAAAGGGAGCCTACTACTTCTCCGGGTAAGGCAATTGGTTCCACTGTCAAACTGCTATTAGTGTCAGGAAGTTAATCTGCGTTTTCCACTCTGGAAGGAGAGAGAACAGGTCTTGACCTTCTTCTGTGTGACAATCTTTCAGGTATTTGAAGAATGTTCACTTGCCTTTTCTCAAGGCTAAACATGCCAGCTCAATCTCTCTTCATAGAACTTAATATCTAGTTGCCAGATCATCCTTATTGTCCTTCTAGGGACCTTTTAAAATTTCCATGAATCCTTCCTGAAGCATGATGCCCAAAACTAAATATATTAGTTAAGATGGGAGCCTGACTATTTATACCAGATAGTTCGCTTGGTGTCAGCTTTCAAACAAACATATAATACCTGGGTTCATACAAAAAAACAGTATGGCAAAATATATAGTAAGTATAACTTGCATCTGTCTCAAGCAGGAACATGCAAATGCCACAATTCCTGAGTAAGTATCTCTGCGATGATGCCATTCTCCGCTATACCCATTATTTTCGTGAACAATGCCATAACCTAAAGCACCAATTGGAGCTCCAAAAATCTAATATTTCTGATCCTGAGATTGTCTATGAACAAAAATCCCCCACACATCTAAGAAATAAAGAGCTTAAAATGTGTGTTTCAATTATTCCTATTTACCAATTAAAAGTCTCAAAAAGACTCTAAGAAGTCAATTACCTTTATCTGATGTTGGAGAGAAGCTGGAGGATATGATGATGTCGTTGTTATCCTCCTGCCAACAACATACAAAGAATAAAATCCATATTTTGTAATCAGTTTGATTTTCAGAACCTACTCCACACAGAGGTAATAGCTTTTTTTTCTTTGCTATTTATTTATTGCAGTTAAACTTCTGATTTTTTTTGCTGAGTTTCCATCACTTTTTAAAATGCTTTAAGTTGACTTCAGTGTTTCAACTAACGTTGTGGTTTTCCTATATAATTTTATTTACCGGACAGATTTCATAACAAATAAAAAAAAGTTGCTTCGAAAGTTTGAGCTGCTGAATGGAAGAAACTCAGTTCAGTAAGAAGCACAATTGGCTGCACTGTGGCCTTGAGCAGCCACAGGTAGTGGTTGGTTGGACAAATGCCACAGTGGGAAGAGAAAGCAATGACGCAAATTGGATACAATATATCCCTTATTTGGGCAGGGCCTAGGCTTTCAATATTGTCCTGGATTTCAGGAGAAAGTATATGTTGTACCAACGGAAGAGAATATTTGTAGTTCAGGGATGAACTGATCCCTCGTGCTCTCTGAGCTTGGTTGTTTTCTTGCAGATGTTTCATTACAAACTAGGAAACATCATCAGTGCTAGAAGGGGATGCAGTTTGCTCTCATATACTAGTGGCTTGCCCTGTCAGTGTTAGTGGAAATGAACTTGGTGGTTCCTTAATTGGGCTGTTGTTTACTTTAGCTTTTTTGGCAGTTCCTTTATTGGGATATCCTTTGCTTCCTGATTGCTGGTCTAATGTTAATCTTCGTGTTATCTCTGTTCATCTGGGTATTCATTGCTAGTGAGAGGTTGTTTGGTCTTTTTGTTTCCTTTTTAGTTTTTGATTATCTCTTTTGAATGATATGTAGATGTCTCTGATATCTGCATGTGCCTGTTGATGACTGATTTGAGTGCCAGGCTTCCAGGGATTTTTCAATGATTTGGGACTTGTCTTGGTCTAGAATGTTCAAAGTTTCCCAGTTGAAACTATGGTTGAGTCTGTCCACATATTGGAATATTAAGGAGTTTTCATAATGTCTTCTGACTGCTGGCTGGTGTTCGTGGATGCATGCTGCTAGTCTTCTGCCCATTTGTCCTACATAGTGGCTGTTCCAGTCCTTCCTATTGTAGATGACACCTGTTTTTCCTTATGAGGCTGCTGAGTCCTCTTGGTTTACTTAAGATGTTTTAGAGGACTTTAGTTGGTTTGTGTACCATGTGGTACACAAATAGTCTGTTGGTGGTTTCTGGGGTGTTTTTGATGTATGGCAGTGTTATGTTTTTCACAGTTTGTGTTAATCATGCTATATTGGGTTGAGTAGTCAGGCACTTTTTTGATGAAATTGTGTGGTTATCCAATTTGTTGGAAGATGCTATATAGGTGATCTGTTTCCTTTTTCTAATGTTCAGAATTGCTACAATGTACTTGTGCTCATTTAAATAGTGTTCTTATACTATTTAAATGAGCACCAGAAAAAGGAAACAGATCATCTATAAAAACATCTTCCAACAAATTGGAATTTCATGCAACTTCATCAAGAAATATCGCAGTAGGAATACATGGTCAGAGTGTAACTCCGCTTTGCTGTGAACAAAGAAGTGTTGAAGGGCACAGTTATTCTTTGGTGACAACTACCTGAGCGTACATTCAGAAGCAGAGCTCAAACCAGCCTCTTAAGAAGCGATTCCCCAATAAGTCAGATTTCAGAAGAAGATGTTCTATCAGCTACACCAGTGTTTTTCAACTTTAGTAGCTCGATGCATGACTTTCAACTCATGCTGACTGAGGAATCCTGGGAATCGAAGTCCTTGCATCTCAAAGTTGCTGAAGTTGAGAAACACTGACCTACCGTATACTAAAGCACTACCATGAGCCATAATATTGAAAACATTTGTAAACTTTTGGCCCATAATCAAAGCTAAAAATAAAAAAAACTAGTACAGGAATCATTTACCCTTTTTGGTCCGGTGAATACCATATATTTGGAGTTTTGCAAGCATGTCATGGGCAATATAACAAAATGGCTGCCATGGTGAGATCCGCCCACTTCCTCTAGCTTCCCAGAATGCTCAGCTGATTTTTGTCTTTTTTTTCTAGGCAGCCTTCCCTAAAATCACACTGCTCTATTAGCTTCCTTTCAGTTTCTAAGAATTCCTCAGGCGTTTACATCATGCCCCCAAATATTCCTACAAATAAATGGTTGAGACTGTTCTTTTGCTTTGCAACATTTTAGCTTTCCACTTAATTTAGTCCCATTAAAAGAATCTAAATAAAGTGCAATCAGGAGAAACAATGTGTCAGTAGCCACCAAGGGAAGTGTCAGGGGACACAACGATAACAGATGCAACATTGGGAATTATTTTCAGACTGCCTGAACTGGGCTAGTAAGCCGGAAATCTGCAATTCCTAGAGCATATATATGTTGCTCACAAAAAGATAACTTTTTCCTCCAATACCAGGAGATGCTGTTCCAGCAAGACATTGCTCTCTGTCAGAGGTTGCACATGTAATTGTAAGGATTTAGTGTTGACTTTTAATGTGCTTACCCAATACATTAATTCTTGCCTAATTAATTTGAAGCTAAATAATTGACATATTTGAACTAAGAGAATGAAGGAGGAGGATGGCAACACCTCCAGCCATGCAACCAAGTAAAAATGAAAAACATACACATATCACGTGTTAGAATGACAACACCAAAAACCTTCCAGTTGCACCTGATTTCTAAAGCCTCTTTTGGATTTGGAGTGAAGAGCGCTGCTGTTTTCATGCTGTAAAAAGGAGGAGGTTGTTGGGTGAGGCTTGGTGCTAAGGAAAGCTTCTTATTTCTTTCCTTTAAAGGAGAAGTTTGGGCTCTCTCTCCCCCCTACCCCCCACCTCCCTCTGGCTGGAGCCATTTATCTTTGTGCCCTTTAGTCAAGAATTGTTTCTCAGTTTGGACTGCATGACTGCGGTTATGCATAAGCACTGACTTAAACATTATGATGAGAGACATAATTTATTTCTTCAGTAATTCATATCTGTGTGTGTGTGTGAGAGAGAGAGAGAGAGAAGAGAGAGACAGAGAGAGGGAGTGTGTGTGTGTGTGTGTGTGTGTGTGAGAGAGAGAGAGAGAGAGAGAGAGAGAGAGAGAGAAGAGAG
>JANHFO010003767.1:48534-61252 GCA_032468095.1 Pareas carinatus
GGAACACTGGAGGCTTTTAAGAAGAGATTGGACAGCCATTTGTCTGAAATGGTATGTTTCTTCAACAGGGGTTTGAATCAGAAGGTCTCCAAGGTCCTTTCCAACTCTGTTATTTGCCAGGTTTCCTCTACACAGTGCAGTTTGGGTTGTGCTATAGACATCGAGAGTATGGAAATTTATATGTGGAATGATTAAAAACTTGGAAGGAGCTTCTTGATTCTCTTTTGTCAATCCTTTCTTCGCTTGCTTCTGCTTTGAACTTGCCCCACAAGTTGTCTGATTATAAGGTAACTTTCGGTAACTAATACACACAGGTAATGCTGTCATTACATGTGGAGGGCCATATGGCCATAAGCAGCCACACTCCATGCTATTAAAACCACCGAAGTGAATAAACTCCCTGTCCGTGCAGAAAGTAATTGCAAAGAAGTAATTTGTGTTTGTAAACAGAAGCAAAATTAACTATGTAAATAAGCAGGATCACAGCCTAAATATTTTAACAAGGTGGGGAGGGTTACGGAGCCAAAATTAGAAGAGCTTCATAGCCACCAAACGTTATTTGGCTGTCAAACGGAAAGTGTTAATAATGTGTCAGAAATTGCAATGCTGATGAATACTTGTCAAGGTTTTTCAAATGAGATGCATCCTCTGCATCACTCTTGTTCTCACTTTTTCCTAGATCCACAATCTCTGAAGTGCCATTTTATTCTGACGCCATCTCTTTTGTAAAGAAAGAGACAGACTCAAAAGCAGTCAGGTTTATGGCAAGACGTTGTGAATGCAGAACGGTCACCATTTATGTGTGTCTGTCTCTGTCTCTCTCTCTCTCTCTCTCATTCTCTGTCTCTCATTCTCTGTCTCTCATTCTCTCTCTCTCTTTGCCTCGCTCTGTCTCTTTCCCTCTCTGTCTCTCTTTCTCTCTGTGTGTGTCTCTGTCTCTCTCTCTCATTCTCTGTCTCTCTCTCTCCCTTCAACTGGAATTGGGAGATTTCTTTTCCTAAATGATTGCCTTGGGGCAAGACTGACACTTTCCCCTGCCATCCAGTCTCAACTATCAGGACCTATCCTTCCACGCCCCCAACACCATCAGAACTGATGAAGCTTCTGGAACGAGAAGCAAAATGTTTACTTCTTCTCCCTCAAGAAATAAAAACAACAGTCCAGTTGCCTATTTTAGAACAAAATAATAATAATCATGTTTGATATGTACACCAGAGATAATTCTCATCTCATTCTCATTCTCATTCTTTGAGACAACTATGACCTGAACGACTGAGAATCTCCCCAGACATTCACCTTGCATACTTTACATATTTCTGCAAATCCCTACTTTTGTTCTGCTGTAGAGTGTATCAAATGTTGTAGTCTTCCATTATAGAGAAGCAGCTGTTTGTCTCCTGTTTATGTGGCTTTTTCTTTATTGTTACTTCGTCTCTTCAGCAGAATTTATTGTCCATATCGGCAATATAGTCAACCAATATCGGTATCTTGAAGCAACAGTCTCGGGATGGGTGCTTCCAGGGAGAGTCAGTTTCCAACTGTCGGGGAAACATGAAAGTTGTTTTCACGCCACTGGAATGGCGCTAATTTTAAAGGCCTATAATAAACTGGACTAGCCAGGCTTTTCAGATCGCAGACGTTTTGATAATATCAGATGGATTCGTTTTTAAATATCTCGGGGAGATTGTACTTGTGAGTTGAAACATATTCGCTGAAGTAATGAGGGTAAGATTTTTGGAATGCACATCATAGCTTTTGGCTTCTCTCTCCCCTCCACTTTCCTCCGAAATTAGCGTGGAGTTTATCTTGGTGAAAATATCCATAAAGCACAATATTCACAGATGGAAGAGCTCAGCGAAAACGCAGCTATTATTGTGATTATTAATTATGTCCATGAAATGAAGCAGCAGATTTAATCTACTTTAGAAAAATGTGGAGTTTTTAACAAGAGTAACATAACTATTATTGATGTTTTGGGCAAACAGATGGGGAATGTGATGGCGGGGAGGGACGGGATGGTTCCAGAGTGAGCCTTAACTTGCAAAGCTTTGCAGAATTAGGCTAAGAAAGGCGTGCTAATGGATGAAATAGATGCTGGGTAAAAACAGAAAACGAAAGCCAGATGGACCTAGAGACACAAATTACATTATTTTGTGCAGCCTTCTTTCAACCTGCATTTTTCAGAGGAACATCAGAAAGTCCTCGCTCATTCTTATAGAGCATTGCCTAGCAGAATTGCTGATCAGAATCATGACCGAGGGGTCCTGGGTAGTCTCTGAGCTTGGTTGTTTTATGGCAGCTATTTCATTACCCAACTAGGTAACATCATCAGTGTTGGTGAGCTTTTGTGGCATGTTTATATATACAGTACTTTGAGCTTGGTTGGTTTCTTGCAGACGTTTCATGACCCAACAAGGCAACATCGTGAGCACTAGAAGGGAGTGGGGTTTGTGTGGAAGAGGAGAAGGAGAGGAGGAGTGTGTGCTCCTTGGTGCTCTGTAAGCTTGTTTTCTTGAAGACATTTCTTTACCCAACTAGGTAACATCATTGATAGTAGAAGGGAGTGAGTCTTGTGCAGTGGAGGAAAAAGAAAATGGGAGGAAGAAGAGGAGGAGGAGAAGTAATAGGAGGACTGTGGTGTCCTTGGTGCTCTCAGAGCTTGGTTGTTTTCTTGCAGACGTTTCATGACCCAACTAGGTAACATCATCAATGATAGAAGGGAGTGAGTCTTGTGCAGTGGAGGAGGAAGAAAATGGGAGGAAGAAGAGGAGGAGGAGAAGTAATAGGAGGCCTGTGGTGTCCTTGGTACTCTCAGAGCTTGGTTGTTTTCTTGCAGACATTTCATGACTCAAACTAGGCCCAACATCATCAGTGCTAAAATTATGACTGCTTCCGAGCCACAGTGCTTTGCCCAAACTAGACAGATCATAGACATAGCTTCTTGTCCCTATGCAAAGAATGGGACTGTATTATGACTGGCACACAGCGATGCTGGTCTAATGCTGAGCTGAAATGGTTCTCGGTATGGATTTGTGTCTGGGTGCGGTGAACGTTTGGCAGAAAAGGAAATCTAAAAATCTTTCCTTGCTGAAGGAAGCATGGTGTGAATATTGGCATCTTTTAATCTTGCAAGTTAATATCGTGCCCTGTAGCTATTGCCACATCAGTACAATCTATGGCATCGGTTACCGTTCAGGAGTAAACCTGCTTCATCCTGCCTGCGTGGCTGCTTTAGGGAAGTCCAGCCAGACAAAGTACCACAGGGAAAGAAACCTTAAAGGGGTCAAGATTGCAAATTCTCTGTAAATCAGGTCTTCTGTTTCTCCTACTATGGAGACTCTTTTAAGTGAAAGTCAGACCGTAGATAGTTGGCGGTAGTGTAACTTGAATCAGTGGCCCCCAAATTGTTCGGCACCGTGGACCGTTGGGGCTATGGTTTTGCATGCTTCCTGCATCTCATGCTTGTTTGTGTGGCCTTGTTTGCTGTGTACCAGTGCCAGTTCACAGATCGGGGGTTGGGGACCCCTGACTTAAATGATGTCCTGAAATCAGCCGTCCAGTTCTTCAGAAGTTGTTTTCAAGGGGATGGGATAGGGAGTAATTTCCAATTTCCCTCCCCTTTTATTTTCAAATTGCTTAAGAATTCTTTTGCATTTCTCTGTGGACGTGATTCATTGCACAGTCAGCCAGATGCATTAGACTGGATCCAGCATTTTTATCCACCTGTCGAGTCCTTCCCAAGGACCTGGGATAGGCAGGTGTCATTGTTTGATGGTGTCGAAGGTCTCGTTGTAGGATGTAAGCTGTTCCAAGTCAAGTTGCCTTTTGCAATTGACTGATGGGGATTCTGTCAATGTCGAGGGTGTTCAAGCGGTGCTCCAGATGTTTTGGGATTCGATCCAAGGTGCCTGTCACTCCCGGTACTATCTTTGCTATCTTTTGCCCCAGTCTTTCTGTTTCTATTTGCAAGTCTTTGCATTTTAGTGATTCCACCCTCTTCCAGTTCTTCCTCCTCTAGTCTGCTGTGCGCAGCTCCTGACCATCTCAGGAACAGGACGTTCCAGCCATTGCATTGTCACTGAATCTCTCTACTTTTCTGAAAGAAATTTCAAAAGCTATGTATCTCTTATTGAATTGAATGTAAATTCATACAAGAAACAAATCAGGCTTTTATCCCCCCTCTGCCACCTTCACTGTATATGATAAAGATAGGAATGAAGCGAAAAGGGATCACGAACGAAGGTGAATATAGATGTCCCAGGATAGTGTTGCAGGATCCAGTCTGGGTCAGTCACTGGGACCAGAGGTTTCGTCTTCTGAGCTTTTGGACTCATGCTGGAGCCCATCCTCCGCGAACCTCTCTGTGCTCTGGGCTGTTCTGTGTGCAGTGTTTATATGGTGGCTATTATAGCTTTTTTAGAAGTAGATTGGGTTGAGTCGATGGCTGGCTATTCCATCCTTGGCTGTTCTTTCCTTGCGCTGCCAAGTCCCGCCTCCTAAGGACTTGATAAGCTGGGGGCAAATCAGCGCCCCCGTTGATTTACGAGGGGCCTGTTTCCCAGGCTTCAATTGCCTCCCTGCCTCATTTTGTGCCTGCCCGTCCACCCATCTCAGTAGCTGCAAAATTGAATGCATGTCCTTGTTTATTGCAATGTGAGTTTGGAAAACAGAACATTTGGGGAAAGGCTCTTCTTGACACGTTCCCTGTGGAAATTGAAAATGTGCTATTGTGATACTTAGCAAAGAAATGGATGTTTTTCCCCCGACCCATCCACAAACGTTTCTCTGATAGGAAATGGGCTCTTTTTTTTTCCTATTATCTTTCTTTCTTTCTTTCTGCCCTATTTTCCCTTCCTGAGCAACAGCACAGCAGGGTGATATTTTACGAGGACGGTCTGCTTGATGTTTCTTTCTCGGGATAGATGGTTAGCTCAAGCTGGTTGTCCTTCAGGCTTCATCCTTCCTGTAATGTATCCGCTATAGGTGGAAGTTAATAATAGAGTTTGTAATGGCAATCTTAAGAAGATTCCTAATTCCTCTGCCTTAATGGAAGTTTTTGTGTCTTTGAGAAAATGCCTGTATGCTTATCTTCCTGTTTAATCATCTTGTAATTGAGTTTGTACGTGGTGTATTGAGGGGGCATGGCCTATGTTCAAAATTTTAGCTGTTTGGAAGGCAAAGAAGCAAAATCTGATCTTGGGGATGTATTTGGCTATGCAAAATCTTAAACGTAGACCTTGATGCCTCCAAACACTATTACTAGATACTCATCTTCCTTTATTTTAATTGCATATAATCTTACTGTAATGTAATGTAAGAACACTTTTTACCTGTTCTAAAAAATGATAACCTTTGGGGTGTATTTTCTGATATCATGTAGAAAATGAAGGGTATTATCTTGGCATGACCCATGAGAAAAGAAGGAAGAAATTTCTTTCCCCGTTGAGAGAGAGAGAGAGAGAGAGAGAGAGAGGAGGAGGAGGAGGAGGAGGAGGAGGAGGAAGGAAGGAGGGAGAGCCCGCACCGCCGCAGACTCCTGCCCCGACCGAAATGGAAGGGCAACGCTTGGAGTCGAGGCGCCTTCCTGGATATTAGCATTTTTAGTCCGGCGAGAAGTCATAACAGAGGCGAGCCCGGTTTCCATAGGCGGCGAAGAAATCGCACAGTTTCTTGCCTTTATACTTCCGGGTGAATGGCGCTGGTAACCGACTGGGAAACTGAGCGCTCCGAGCAGGATTTTGCTGATGGCGCGCCGTGATGCGCCGTTTGCGCCGCGGCAAAGCACAAGGGCCAAGCAAGCGCCCTCGGCTCGATGCCCGCCACGCACCCTGGGGCCGTTCCCACCCGGGAGCAGGTTCGTGCGACGGAGCGGCCCAAGGGGGAGTGGGTTGCCTCCCCGACCCCCTCCCTGGCACGTCGCTCTTTGCGACTTCATCTTTCCTTTTGCAGACTTTGCTCCGGGGGGGAAATTCCGCGGTAACGGAGGGGGATTTGGATTCATTTTAGGATCCGGGCATTTGGGGTGCTTTTTGAGCTTTATGGGATCTGTCTCATTCGTTTAAAACCCGATTTCTAATCCGCCGGTTCTTAAGAGAATATAATAATAATGCCACCATATTATACTAAATAAGTTTATTTTTTGAATTCCTGCTATTTAATACTATCTAGACACCTACGTTCATTCTCTTTAACAGCACATATATAAACATTGTATTATGTACCATTTCCCCGCCTTCCCCCATGCCGTTCTTGATTTTTGGCGACTGCCTAGATAAGTCCCTGCAGTTTTCTTGGCCACATTTTCCGAAGTGGCTCGCCTTTGCCTTTTTCTTCCGCCTGAGAGAGAGAGAGGAACCGGTCCAAAACACCCCAAGATGACTTTCTGCTCAGGTGGAACTAAAACTGACCGGCTTTTGAGTCCTAACCTGATGTCTTGAACCACAACATCTCACCGCCTCACCACTCAAGTGCGCCCAGCACAGGGAAATTCACACTCAGAGTCCCACGGACTTAAGTATAATAATATTTACGCCTTCATCTTATAAGAGCACTTACACTTTAAGTTTCCCCCAAAACAAACTACAATTAACTGCTGTGTGACATTCTAAGCATATCTACAATGAATGTGTGCGTGGCCACTGCATACATTCTGCCCACTGCAATGACATCGGCATCTAACAAATAAAATTATGGTACATATAAAGTGGCCATAACCGTTGAATCATTTGTTTGAAACTCCATTTAAAAAAAAAGACAATTCGGAACTAGATTGTAGTCCCTGTAATAAGCACACACTTAGATCATTTTGAAAAGCACGTTATATTCACTTTTTATAAAAGTAAAGTGTAAGTGCTCTTATATGATGAAGGCGTAAATATTATTATACTTAAGTCCGTGGGACTCTGGGTGTGCATTTCCCTGTGCTGGGCGCACTTGAGTGTGCATGCACCCATACTATTATATATAACTTGCATTTATCTCGGTAGACTCCAGAGTTGCCCTCTTAGGAGAAGGTCAGCTCCCTGGCCGTGGACATTATTTTTCTTCCTTACAGCCATGCCCACATACCCCCGCGCGCACCCCTCTTTAACTGCCTGTGGCCTCGTTGGCGGATTATAAATGTCTCCTTCTGCCTGTGATTTGTTTAATCCGTGGAAATGGTGCTGGTCCTATGTAAACAAGCCAAGTGCGGAATGAAGGCAGCCGCCCATGCGTAGCCAGCCTGCCTATTTGTCAGGAAACCTTCATAAATACTGAGTCGGGGCTGGGCAAGGATGTGATGTCTCCATTTTGCCAGGAAAGGGCGCGAGGAAGACAAAGCGAAGCAGAGCGCCGCGTAACCTTTAAGGGACAGCTCGCGGGTGCGCTTCTCTTCGTCCGAGTCCCGCTCCCTCCTCCCTGCCTCTCTCCGTAATTCAACGCCAGCCAGGATGGACGACGGCTTCTCCGGAATAGCTAGATCTCCTCCTTTTACAGACATCTTGTATGTGTGCGAAAACAAAGTGACAAAGACAGTCCGATGATATCTTCGTCCCTGAACCTTTCCACAATCTCGCTCTTTAATTCTCTGGGAACCTGACATGCTCGCAGACAGTTATGGCTGCTTTCAGAAGGGTTTCTCCTGGGTGCCTTCCTTCCACCCCGTAAGTTCAGTGTGAGGCAGATCCACCAAAGATGGTAGATGTTAACTGCCAATTTTTTTTGGAGGGGGGATGTATTTTCCGTTGTACTTGTTACTACAGGATTTGCTCTCCATTCCCCTACCCGGAGTCCCAGCGTTACATTTAAACAGATTTTTCTTTTACCCTCTAGTGAATTTAAGGGGAAAGGTTAAGGGCCCCATCAGATGCTTCCTAAGAAAACTAGCCAGTGGCTAGTTGTTTAAAACGTGAGAAACATCGAATATTAATATCTAGAAGCAGCTATTAATCAAATCCTTTACACCTTCTTTAGTTCAGGCGAGATGCAGGGTATTATCATAAATCTACTCTGATAGTAACACAAGAATAATGAGTTCAGTAATGATCACTATGATGATGATAATGATTTTAACCAACAAAGAATCGGGTAGATTTATTGCTAATAACGTGGTACAGAAGACTCTTCATTCAAAATTACAAGAGATGTACATTTTATTGTTGAAAAAGAGATTGCCAGAAATATTTGGTATAGCAAGACATTTGACACAACAATTATTTCAACAACTAAAGAAGCATAAGCTTGTATTAGAAAGCTCTTTCCCTGCATAGTGCTTGCTGAGAAGTGAAAGAGACTTCAACTCCCAGAACCTCCAACCAGATGAACGAAACACCCCCACTCAGAATTCTGGGAGTTGAAGTTCAAAACTTCTGGAGAGCATTCGGTTGGAAAAAGTGTGCAAAAGTATTTATTAGGATGTCAAATGTAAATTTAGATTTAGATCCCCCCTCCCATCTTTCTGTCTGTCTGTCTCTCTCTTCCTCTTATTCACAGAGAGGTTAAGTGTATCACAATATGAAATTGATGGGTATATTTGCTCTGTAAAGAATGAGTGAACAAAAGAGGCTATTGGACTGAGGCACAGTAGTGACAACATAGGCTTATCATTCTGAATATTGTTACAAAAATGTACCAGTATTTTCAAGCATGCTATACAAATCTTGCCATCAATTGTTTGTTTTTTTAACCAAGAAGCTTGGTCCAATTAAATTAAGCAATTTTGATATATACAGAGAGAATAATTGGCTAAAAGATTGTTTTATAACTTTTTTGCTGATAGATCTGATTCTCAGTGCTGTCCTTCTTGTCATTAACTATGGTGTCTGCAAAGTGTGCCTAAAAAGTCAAGACGATGGCCTTGAGGATAGATCACACATAAAAAAACAGGCAGAGCTTCAATCATACTGTTGTGGCCACCACCTTGACATTTTTTTATTAAAATTTTTTATAAGTACAAAAAAAACAGAAGAAAAAAGAAAAATACTCACCCACCTTGACTTTTTTGACCACCCCCTGCAACCACCCCTCCAGATGGCACAACAATGAGTAAATTGCACTGTGATCTGCAATCCCTTGCATGCCTACAATTTCTTCCCTTATTTATTTAAGGGGAAGAAAGTAGGAATTAGAGAGACAGCTAAGAAGCACATATAATTGGTACCACAGGATCTAACAGAATAAAGACCCTTTTGATGGAGCTTATTTCAGTTTTAGTTTAAAAAAAACCTTGCCTGTTAGTTATTGTGATGTACCCTGTTTTACAACCATTAGAGATGTGATTTTCTAGGTGATTCTTCCATTTGTGGGGAAGGAGGGAGCACTATTTCATTAAAGATAGTATTGTTTGCCATCTTACTAGCTTATATATTTTGTACCAGCCTTGATTTTTCACAACTTCAGTTTTTAACTACTTATAATTTCAGTTCCTGGGTGGGTTTTGACCTTACTTTCCCCACCATGTATTGATAAATATATTTAAATTAGCAAAGGTCCATAGACAAGCACACCTCAAAGTGGTGTAAAATGGGCAGTTCATTAAAGAACTCTCCCTGCTCTTTAATTTGATGGCTATTTTTATCCCACATATGAAAGGAATAATATTGTAAAAATAGCAGGCCGGTTAACATAAAATTGGTTTGGAAGTGCTGCCTACACCCACCTGAACTCCGGGAAGCTAAAAAAAAATGCAAGGGACTTCCCTGAGCAACCCCAACCCCTTGGAAATTCCATTGAAGAAAACTTCACGGTGAGTAAATATAAATAGGCTGAGGATGAGAGGTTTATCAGTGGGAATTTTGTCCTTTAATCCTATAGAAAGTGGGCAAACCTCTTAAGTGCCTGCTAATGAGAAAATACTAGGGAAGATGCTCAGCCTTTGTTGAATCTCTGAAGGGAGTGCCAGGAAGAGCGCCTGATAGCTCCACCTAGTTAGCCTCTTCTCTCTATTATTTTAAGAAATTGAAGTCTTTAAAGTTATAACAAAATGTTCAAGATTGATTCACGATGCATGCAATATAATACTGACTTAATTGCCATGCGTTACATAAACAAAACATCTGTAGCATTATAACCTTGGTGATGAGTTATGAAATCAAGGTATGGACCAATTAGCGGGGATTTTATTTCTTTAAAGGTAAGACTCTATAAACATTGGCTTTAAATTGTCCTAATTAATAACTTGCTCATTAATTAACTTTCTGATTAATTGTGTAGCAATCAAATTTGCAGATGAGGCATTTGAACAGTTATACCTTGTACTCCTATCTCCTGTCTCCAGCACTCACGCGGTTTTTTTCCTCTGGGCCTGGGCTTTCCCTGCTGGAGAGCCAGAGAAAGAGAGATCCACAACGAAACAGAAAAACCCACACACCTCAAAACAAACAACCGAACAAAACATTTGGACAATAAAAGAAAATTGAGAAAGCAGCCTTCTTCCAAATTCACCTTAGAGTAAGAAGCTGGTGAGTGCGCCCCACAACTTTGAGGAACAAATCGATACTCCCCCCCCCCGGAAAAAAAACAGGCAAAATATTTTTGAAGCAGTTTGGGTTTCACTCATGGATTTCAGTGCCTGAGCTACTGCCATTTCAATCTCGGCAGCTAATTTTTTTTAATTATTTGTTCTTAGCCCGAGAGAGGCGCCTTTTAAAGCAGGTTGTCAAACTCCGACCGATTTGACTCTTCTGTTAATGTCCGAACTCTGCTTTTAACCGAAAGGTATTTTCATTCCAATTCATTTTGAACCTGATTTTATTTCGGAGTTGTGTGTGTGTGTGGGGGGGATCCTTTTCATAAGCGCCCGGTGGTAATCCGTGCCTTTAGTTTCAACCTGGCATGCCTCCCGTCCCCTGTACATTTACTTTCAAGTCAGGGTCATTGATTTTAAGGAAACCTGCTTACAAGTAAGCGTGCTCCAGAAATCAATCTTCAGATCTGTTCCAGTCGGAGCTGCGCGCGGCGCTGGTGGCATTGTTGTCAGACTGACCTCGCCTCGTTTCGAGGAAAAACCGGAGGCCACTCGCCCTCCCGCCCAAAAAATCACCTTACGTTATTTTCTGGCGTTATTTATTTCTGACCGTCAGTATATAATAGCTCCGGCATACCACCGATACCGAGATTGTGCAACATTTAAATTAAGCGGTTAATTGAGCCATTAATCGGTTAAAGTCGAGACAGTTCATCAACGCGAAACAATAACTCGGGTTGGCGGATGCTGATCATCTTTGCACCTTTCCTTTTTCCGCCTTAGCCTTCCCCAATCTCACTATCCTCCCCCCCTTCGCTTCCCCTCAGTCTTACTTTCTGCCTTACCTCCAATAATGCTAATGTTACATATGATGGAACATAGGCATTAAAAATATTGTTAAATGTAGACGAACTTGTAGATTTATTTATACTGTATAAATTCATTTGAATATTTAAAGTCAATCGGATGATTAGAAATGCCAGGATTGCTCAGCTTTGTGACAGTGTCAATATCAGTGATATTGTTTACAGTACAACCACAATCATGGGATGCTAATTAGATGCTAATGAATATTTCTCAGGGAAGTAATGTCACATGAATGCGGTATACACTGGTTACATTATGTACATTTGTCTTTATTAGAATACATGATAGAAAACCAGATGCACATACGCTTGCTGCATTTTGCTATAATTGGAATAGAGAGATTATTTTCCTTTATAGAGCAAGCTTTCAATGGGACAGATAAAATTAACAAGCATTTGAATTTTACATCTATCTTGTGAGTTTCCGTTCCTGGATACAGCCTCTCCCTCCCAAGCTCTGCAGCTTACCCATGCAGATGTGAGAGAAATAAACAAAAGAGAGAAAAAATATGTAGAATGGAAGCAGTCATTCTCCTTAAAGAAAAAGAATGTTGCTATTGCTATATTTAATATACCAACTGGCTCATAATTTTTATGAAATGTTAACATACAGTGCTAAACTAACACAGTTCCATTATGTGTCATCCAGGGAACAATTTTTCCAGGCAATGTCTCAAAGAACTTTGTTATATAAAAAAGCTCCACTTATTTTTTTCTCTTCAAAGTAAAAAGTTTTCAATAGTCACTGTCCTCAGATTTTCTTAATATTAACAGGGTGTTGCCTAGGAGCCTAAATGGAGATTGTGGCATTCACTTCTATTACATAGGAAATAACAGCTATCACAGAACTTGCACTAACAGAATTACTATTCTTAAGAAGGACATTACTTCATTGCCATGGCATTTCTTTTGTACCTAGTAGCAATCTTGTAATTGTTCACTTCAATTACCACATCAGCACTGTATCTGTATTCAAGCTTCTTATTTGTGTTATCAACAATATCTATTTTCATTGCAGCAAAGCTGACTGTCTCGAGAGGAAATCAAATCCATTAATTCAGAAATCTCAAGCATGGTTGGCTCTGGCATAAGCAGAATTTTTTATGCTAATAGCAAATGTGTGAAGCACTGACCTGGCATGGATTATTTTTATTGTAACTTAAGCATTTCTATATAAAAAGGGCAAATCCAGTAGCACTTCAGGGGAAAAAAGGAAACTCAATTTTATATCAGTCAGTTCAATGAGTTTACAAGCCTCTGATTTGCCCAATGTCAATTTAAATCATGATCCTTTGCATAATGCAACAACAAAGAACTGAGATTATTATTATATGCACAACAATGTAAAAAGGCAACTGTCAGTTGCAAATGCCTTCATATGCATTTAGTTCTTCTCTAGGATGTTAGA
>JANHFO010003767.1:61352-71569 GCA_032468095.1 Pareas carinatus
AGCCTTTGTGGCCCGGGCTTGCCTCGCGTCCCATTCTGGGGAGAGCAAAGGAGCAGAGAAACCTTCCCCCCCGTATGGCAGATCATTCTCTAAGTGAATAGAGATGAAGGCAGGGATATTAAGTGACTCTATAAAACATCCCGGACACAATTGTGTGATTGATGGAGGACAAAGTGGGAACAGCAGGACACCCGGATCCTGGGAGAAGCCGCGCTGCCAGTGCGAGAAGCCCATCTCTCGAAGCAGCTTCTTCTCCTGGAGGAGTTTGCAGTCTATTTGTATGAGTAATCAGCTGAGCCCCCTCTCTGTCAGCCGTGTTTACTCACTGATTTTCTCAACAAGACAACCATTGACACTGGATGGATGGGGCTAATCTGGCGCAGAACTGGCGGCTTTGCAGAGGCTACAGGTCGAAAATGGAGCGCCGCGCCAGCTTCACCTCGCCTAATCTAGCGGCTAATATTTATTAGAGCCAATTTACAACGCCGCTCTCGCAAAGAGCAAGCAAAGGCGCGGTCCCAATTAATAACACCGCCCTCGCCCACCGGGCGAATATCTAAGAGCAGCGATGCCAGCAGACCCGCTTCAGTTGCCCATGCCGGGTCCAGAGACTCAGCGCTTGCCCGAGTCCGCAGCTCGGCTCCCCCTCGGGTCAAAAGGACGTTCCCCAAACTTCCGGGGCTGCCTGAAGTCAACCACCTTATAATCCAGTTCAACCGCGCGCGTTTACCCGCAGGTTTAGGATTTCTTCCACACTCCTATTTCCTTGAGGTTGAATGGCGGGAGGGGAAACGTCAAGAAACCCCGGGGGGGGCATCTGCCCAGTAGGAGAAGTTAAGACAGCCACCCCCCCCCGCGCACCCGCAAGCTGAAAGATTTGTCTAATGCACCAACAGCATTTCTTGCCCGCAATTAAAACGGGTCTCTGCCGCAGGTGGCGCCTCCCTGTCCTTGCTGCAACCCGGAGCAGGTGGCGCCCTCGCACAGCTAGATACACGCGAGCTGCCTGCAACGCCGTTCCTTTCTGGGCTCCTTTCAAAGGGAGCCCTTTGCTATATCACCGAGGAGGAGGGCTGCCCGCCGCCTCACGGCCGCTGAACAAAGGCCGTCTGTATCCCTGGAGCGTTTCTGACCAACTGGCATATTCCGGATAAATCAGCCCAAGGTGGCGGTTGTGTGCGTGCGTTTTTTTAAAGAAGTTCCTGTGCTCGTCCAGTGACATTTCGGAAATGCCTTCGTAGGTGTTACCACGATGAGGCGAGGGGGCAGGCCTCTCGATTCCCACAAGCAAAATCAGATGTTAAGCATTAATAGAACATGCCGCCGCCTTCCTTTCGGTGATGCTGACACACGTTCACAAATCTAAACACAATTAAGCAATCTTCTGGTATTCTGCACCAGTATGTTTAAGTATCCCATCCATCTTGATACACCGAGAGACCGCTGATGGGGATGGAATCTGAGTTCACATTTCCCCGAAGAATTTTGGTTTGGACAAATCACCATATTCCCCCGCCCTGCCCCGAGATTTTTCTTTGCGGAGCGAGGTCTTCAGTGGCCTTTGATATCTGCCGCGAATACCTATGGCATATGCATTTTCCTCCGTGTGTGCATTTGATGTTGGTTACAGTACTTTGAAACAGCACATATGACAGGCAGGCACCACGGCGAGCACAGGTTCGGCCCCTACTATAAACTGACAGACCCAGCTCGGTGCACCCAAACCAACCAAGAATTTAGTGGCGCTTTCCCAAAGTGTAGACATATTGTTCCTACTAGGCAGGACCGTATTAAACATTTCGCACGTTACAACCGTCCCGCCTACTATCGAAGGCCCCGAAAACGGTCAGGATTTTGCCAAGCACCAGAGCGCCTCTTTCTTACAGCCGGACCAGGCAAAATGCCGCTCATGGAAACAATGTGGGGCCGGCTTTGTCCAACCGAGCCAGTAGCCCGGTCCAAAGGCGGAGGAAGCGCCCTTCCTTCTCGGTCCAGCGCGGCTAAACCTGGCCTTTCCAGCCTAGCATTTCCGCCTGCTACAACTTGGCATTGGCGGCTAAGAGGTGGCGGCTGGACCGGTCGAGGTGGGCAAGGAATCCCCTTCCTGGTCGCGGTATGCAAGGCCCGGCTTGATCCAGGACGCCTCCAGGCCTCCTTCCCTCTTCGCGCCTCGCAAGCATGGACCTAGGCCGCGAGGCTTCAGCCCGGATGGGCGCCCTCCGAGAGGGAGGGTGTCCGGCCGCTCCCCAGCTCTGGCACCTCCTGGCTGCCCGGTGCAGCCGCTAGAACTGCTCGGTCGGCGGCGGGTAGTGGCTGGCCGCGACCGTAGCCCCCCCTCCCACCTCGGTCGACCAGGCGGCATCTCGGCGCTAATTGCTCGGCTCCCTGCCTGCCCACACCTCCGGCGCTAATTCCCCGCTTCTCATTCCGCGGGGAGGCGGCTGGCGGAGGGGGGGGGAGCCGCGGAGCCTCCGGCGCCTCCTCCGAGCGCGCGCCTGACTCCGGCGTGTGGCGTCCATCAAGTCCACCCGATCAGGGCGGTTCGCTAAATTAGCAGCTTGGCTGTATAATCAGGCGCTTGCCACTGAGGCCGCTGAGCTCGCCCGTAGGCCTAGGTGAGGCTGCGGCGCCTAATGGGCTGGGAGGTGTGACGAAGATGCTAAGTTGGCAATTAAAGCTCATATCTGTCGATCGCGATTTTAGGGCAGCGCTGGGTTATTATCGCTCGAGAAAACGCGCGGCGGCTCTGTGCGCGCGTGTCTATACACGCGCGGACACCCGCCCGCCCGCCATCAGCACCAGATCTGGAAACGCGGTCGCACATCAATTAGGTAAAGCTTCTGTTTAAAATACCTCAGCTGCCATTTTCATCATTTCGCCAGTTCCGTGAATCTTTTAGGTCTGGAAACATTTGAAGTTTGGCGCCTTTAATATTTATCTCGTTTTGGTACCTAAGATTTACTTTAAAAGTGTCTTGGCTTCATCCTAAAAATCATTTCATCCAACCAAATCCTGCTCTTCATATACTTACCCATCATTCCTCAAAAGTCCACCTTATAAACAGATCAAGAAGTTGCTTTTCTCAAAATGGCCCACTAAAGTATGTTAATAAAATGTTACTAATTTTTTTATTTAGTAGCAAGAAGAGGTATTGCCACTTTTAAAAAGTGGGGGGTGGACAATTATACTTTAGCAAAACTTTGGAGGTTACCAATTATTCACCCTGGATCTGTCAAGAAAAGTCTAGAGCAGTGATGGCAAACCTTTTAGAGACAGAGTGCCCAAACTGCAACTCAAACCCCACTTATTTAGTGTCAACATGACAACATGCCCCCCCCAACCATCAGCAGCCACCTGTGCCTGTCAATGATTCTCCCACACACCCCCATGGCTATTGGTGCCCCCCCACACCCAGTGGCCTCCCCAAGCTTCTGCGGCCAAACGTGGTTTGTTGCGGGCCTTCCAGCGGCCTCCCCCATGTTCTGTGGCCCGCTGTGAGCTATGCACCCCTCCAACCTAGCTCCTCTCCTTTCTCACCTTCGCCACAGACTTTGCGTCACATTTGAGCTGCCTGCCTTACCTGAGACGGGAGGGAGAAAGCATTCCCATTGGGCTGCTGGGCAGAGGAACGGGTGATGTCAGAAATGTTCCCAGGCGCACGTGAAGAGGGGGAGGCGAGCCCCACATCCCTCTGGCTTTCTAGTAAAAAACTCTGTTCTACAGCAATCGCGGAGGTGCCCACAGAGAGGGTTCTGAGTGCCACTTCTGGCACACGTGCCATTGGTTTGCCACCACCGGTCTAGAGGAAAGCAAAGCTGGCAAAAAAAGAGTTAAAAGTAAACTTAATGTAGAGGTGAAAACAAAAAGAAAGGGTAAATATAGAAAAGGTTACTTCATGTGAAGCTGTAAGTGCTGAGATCTCTAAGGTAAAAGCTGCTTCTGCCTTACAAACCCTCTGAAATTTCTTTCAAGTGTAAATGCATTGTTGTCTACCTATTAGTGGACCACTTAAACATATTAACTCATCAACATATTCTATTTAAATACCTCTTTCCTTGAAAAACATTTTACATTTAAACTGGAAGACCATTTTCTGTTTATTCCAATGGAAAAAAGTCCCAAGGCATTTGCTGCACTTAAATACCTAAATTGAGATATTACCAAAAATATTATTAGCTTTATCTGCTGACACAAGGGAGGTAAGTTAAAGTATTTTTCATTTAATTTAATGGTGAATAAAGCACTTAAGACACTTGATGATTTATTGATCAAATAGAAATCAAGGCATCCAACAGCTACTTATTCAATCCCCACTCCTTGATTATATGTGTATTATTTTTTCTTTTCTTTTCTCACAATATGTGCACTTAGCCTTGTGATTCTAAAGATATTAAGAAATTGGGGGTCCTTAATTCATTGTAAAGATCATAAGGCATCCTTTTCCTCTATGAAGGATAGGAAATCATGAATCACAAAATTGTAAACAGAATTTTAATAGACAACAATGTTCTGCAGTTTTTAACTATTGTTTCAGATTGGTCTGTTTACAATTCTTGTTTTAAAGGGAATTAAAAACTCAGGTAATAAGGAGTAGTTTTACCTGTATCATTTTAAAAATACATTTGAGGCAATCTATGATATGGGGCATCTGATTGACAAGTATGTTCTCAATGTTCATATGCTTCACTAAGCCATAATTACTTTAACATGGTTTGAATAAGCTACGAGTGGCTACGTTCACATAACATATTAAGCCATGGCTTACCAATCATTGACCAGTTTGAACAACATGCTAAGCCAAAATCAAATCAGATTGGTTCAGTGTGTGTGAACTCAACCACAATATATCATATTCATGAAAAAGACAGATGAGAGGGCTGCTTTAAAGAACTGCAGATGAGTGTAATGTTCACATTTCAAAACAACATTTGAAATTTACTATATGGTCACACACAGATATTGTCAAAAGCCATATCCTCCCTCATAAAAGCATAGGTCCAGCACAAAATAAAATTTATATAGAATATCCACTACTTAAAATTAATTGCCTGTCAAACAAGATACCTATTTACTAATTTAATTGATCTCTTATTTGTACGTATGATATCAATCTCATATACACAAGACACACAAAATATACAACACACATATCTCCCCTTTCTTCCAGCAGAACAGCAAAAAAGATAGAAAAAGAGGAAATGGCAGGGAAGGGAAGAAAAACAACAAATTAGACGAAGAGGAAACAAAGGGAAGAAGTAAGGAGTTGAAAATAAAAAAAATCATTCTGCACAGACATTATAAAAACAAATGCCAAATTGCCCTTCCCAACCAGATCTTCAGACATCTGCTTTTTCAATATCAATCTGTCCCCATTTGCCCGTTCTTTCCTTTTCAATAGTTTTTTCATTCTTATCAATAGAAGTAAGCTGAAGCTCCTCAGGTCATTACTTGAAGAACCTTGGCTTTCCTTTCCTCACCTCAGTTCATTGGTTATTACTTGACGAAAAGGACCTGGTCTTCCTTTTTGGCACTGTCATGTGAATTGAACCAAACAATCCTGCTAAGATAAAGTTGATGTATAAGTCCAGTCTCTTTTATATTTTGGCACAAAAACAGATGTATTGTTAGCTCAGTTATAACTCATGTACCAATAATGATCTATAGTAATGCTTCTCAGCCTCAGCAACTTTAAGATGTATGGATTTCAACTTCCAGAATTTTCTAGCCATTATGCTGGCTGAGGAATTCTGGAAGTTGAGGTTCAAACATCTGAAGACTGTCAAGATTGAGAAACACAGATATATGGTAAAGTGCTGGGTTATGACCAGGGACTCCTGAGGTCCTACCCACCCTTTGTTATAGAAACTCAACGGTTGACATTGGGACAGTCCATCTGTCTCTCTCTCAGTCCAGCATATTTCACAGTTTGAGGGGTGGGATGGGTGGAAGAGGAAGTGCTATAAAACATCACCTTGCATTCCTGGAGGAAAGGTCGGATATGTCTAACAAATATATAATTGTCAGTGAGAAGTGTTTGCTTCTGAAACTCCCTCACTATTTTACAAGATGGAAATAATAACTACAGGTAGTCTTCAATTTACAACCCTTCATTTAGCAACCATCCAAAGTTATAGGAGGACTAAAAAAAGAACCCCTGCTGCATCCCCATGGTCACATGATCAAAACTGAGGCACTTGGCAACTGCATGTATTTATGACATTTGCACTGTCCCAGGATTATCTGATTAGACTCATAACCTTCCCAATTGGCTTCCAAGAAGCAAAGTCAATGAGAGAAGCCAGATTTAGCCCAACAACCACATGATTCACTGAACTACTGCAGTGATTCATTTAACTGTGGCAAAAAGGTTGCAAAATGTCGCACAACTCAACAGCTGCCTTGCTTAGCAACTGAATTGTGTTCAATTGTGGTTGTAAGTTGTAAGTCAAGGACTACCTATATACCAGAGAGTTGGGTGAATGTAATTGGGTTGGGTTTGCACAAATGCTGAACTTTAAACTAGCCAATGGCATTTCAGCCTAGTATCTGAGAACACAGCCCCTATCATTAGTTCAAATAGCCAGGAACTAGATATATACACTTAGCTTGTCTCTGACTTAGCATGTTGTGCAAACCTAGCTATTGTAATTTATAAACTTTTGTGATCCCTATCAACTGAATTTAACAAACCATGGATAAAGCACAACTTAACACGATGTACTGCTGAACCCTGTAAATATACAGATAGCTTTTAACCATTAAAAAACATTCAGCCCTATTTGCTTTTGTACAATATTACATTCTGATTAGAAAAAAATGTATTGACAGCAAGGAGTTGAACATTATAGGCTTTAGCAAATTTAAGTTTGTCATATCACAGGTAAGGTTTCCCCCCATTCCTCATGACATAACAGAACATGAGCTAGAGAAAAATCTCTGATCTGGTGTATAATAACCAAAGTTATGCATAAGTGCACACTGAGCCACTTCACATGGTAGCCAAACAAGCACAGTTGGATGGATCTGTGGTTATTTCTTAAAATACTGATGGCAATACTGCCTTTATTCAAACATCAGGGAAATTTATCCTCCATTATATTTTGAATGTTCAGTAATCTATAAAATGGATTATTATTCCAAACGGCAAGGATATACAATATTTGATGGACTTAGGAAGCCGTTTGGGGGCATAGGATTGGCTATGACAGAGTCAAAAAAGAAAAAAAGACAAATCATGAATGTGATTACTTTTCATATTTAACAACAACTCCCTTCTTCTACAAGAACATTAGAATTCAGCAATATGTTTAAGATAACTGGGTATTTCACAAAAAGGGATTGGGGTGGGGGAATTTTCATGTAAGCCTGAAAAACAAGTTATGCACTATGACCATAGAGATCTTCTAACACAAAGTAGCCATGTTTAAAGCTACTTTAGGCAAAAGGAATATTTAACTCTGAATACAGTAAACCAGAACATTTGAACAATGTCATAATGTGTTCAAAATGTTAAGAAGGTCATAAGCATATTGTATATATGACCTTACACACCTAAAATTATTAATATATATAAGTGAAATATACAACATCAGGATTAGCAAACTGGTAGAAAAGCATGTACACAGCACACATGTAGTAAAAGTCTCCTTCAAGTCAGAGTCAACTTCTGGTGACTTCATGGACACATCCACATACTTTTCCTGGTAAGAGTAAAATGTAGTTTACCCTGCCTTCTCGGATTTTATAGAACTTTCACCGCTATCCTAAAACTCTGAAGTTCTCCCATTCAAGAATAAATCAGATGTAGCTTTGTAGATGTCCAAAGCCAGTCAATTATTGCAGCCTCGCCCTGTTAACCAATGGTAGAATAAAAATTCATATGCAAATCTTCAAGAGTTTGAGCGCCAATCATAAAACTGCTTCTAAGATTTGCCTCTTCCTTCATGGTATTCTTCAGAGGTTCAATTGAAAGCATTGGTCTTAAGAAAGTATGACTTCGCCTACTCCGTTACTGCCTTCCACCAAATCTTTTAGCGCATTCATGACTACCATTACTGATTTTCTCAGATGCTCCTTCATATGAACAATTTGCCATGGCAAATTGGTGTCATACAAAAATTCTTCACTGCATCGAATTATAATTCATCCGGAGATTTCTTGAATCATAAAATAATCCAAGGCTGCATATTACAGAGTAAGCCCAATTTCAGAAAGAGTTTCATTTTGAGAGTACACAGAGGATATGCAACCTTAAGTTTCAAGCATATCAACTCTTCAGGAAAGCAGAAGAGCCAAATCAGGATGTTTTGCCTGCTTTTAGCTTGGCCTGTGCCGAAACATAGCCATTGCGTTTTGTAACTAGTTTATTATTTAGGCTGTGCAAGTGCAGTCAGTCCCTTTCATTTTCAATAAACCTCAGTGAAATTATTGCTCAGTAACATAGACTCATCAGACCTGTCCCTCGTGGCAAGACACAACCTTGCAGCCATTTGAATTGTATTTTTAATATTGAAAAACTGTCATCGCTTGTCATTTGAATTTCCTAGTTTTTTAAAAAAAACAACAGGTTATTTCAGACACACTCGAGCCTTTGTTCTGTTTCCAAAAAGCCAAGTTTAAAAAGATTTAAAAAAATAAAAGTTGCAGCACAAAAGATAAAGCCCGGCTCTTGAGGGGAGCCATGCAATTTTTGAAAGAAAGGAATTTTTGTCATCTTCTTTCAAAGGGGGAGGGGGGAGGTTTAAAGGTCCATATTGAACCTCTTGTGACTGCCCCCTGCTGGAGTTGGATAGAAAGACACCACTATGTGGCCAAAGGAATAGGCCCGGCGGGCGGGAGGGGCCAGGCCTCCCCTCCCGTCCTTGCGCCACCGCCTCGAAGCCTTGCAAGGACGCTCCCTCCAGGTGCTGCGGCGGCTGCTTTGCACCTGCAACGCAACGGGCTCCGAGGCAGGTTTCCCCGCTGCACATGCCCAGTTCTCCGAGGGATCCCCGGTTGGAGCCCGCACGTTTCTCTTTGCATTAGCAAAGCCCAAAGTCATCCAGTTTGCGCTAATCACCACAATTAATCCTGAATTATCACCGGACTCTGACAGACGTTCCTTGTAACTCTCTTTTATTTCCAACAGCCCTAATCAGCAGCTCTCATTACAAACGCTGATTAAACTGCAAATTATCCAGCAGTGGCCCTGTTCCCGTCTACCAGCAGCTCGTTCAATATCAATTAAGGCCAAGCGGCAAAGTCTGCAGCCTCTGAGAGCTTCCAACTGCCTGATTGTGGCACTTATTGGTTTAGAAAACTAGGAAAATACTAATAATCAACAACCAAGGGGAAAAAGGAAGCAACCAAACAAAGGAAAGCGAGGGGGAAAGGCGCCGCCGGGCAAGGCCGAGGCTGCCTTGCCTCGGGCTCCTGCTCGGCCACGCCCGCGCCTCCCTCCTCCGAGGCCGGTCCCGGGGTCAGGGGGCTGCCTGGGACGGCGAAATGTATTAGCTAAGGTAATATCTCGGCCTCGTTGAAGTCATTTTTGGAAATAATGAATCGTATTAACGCATTAAAAAACCCTCGGCAATCCAACATCATTAGGTCGTTCCGGTATCCGTTTCCAATTAACGCGCCGGTACTTCCTCGGGTTTTTTTTTCCTTTTGACCCCTTTCCCCCAAATAAAATGGAAACTAATGACAGTTGATTTTATTTATTTATTTCGTCAAATTGAATTTGCCCATCGGCGCGGACGTGCAGCCGTCCGGGGTTCCGCGCGTGTCTCTCCCCGGCGAGGGCTGCTGGCCGCTGCCCACGATTTGGACTCTCCTCGGCCACGCGCTTTCTGGGTGCGGAGATGCAGCCTCCGTGGGCCCCGATGCGATGGCCGGGGGGGGGGGTCACAAAGGGTGGCAGGAGAAAATTGGTAGAGCTGAAGGAGCCCCCCCCCCACAAGCCCAACCCCTTCATTAGTGCATTACTTTACTGTAAAAACAATCCAGCTAGTTTTTATTATCTTATTTAGTGTATAACCAATAAAGTATCAGCAAAGAGAAAGAGACAGATAGACACCCTGTTTCCCCAAAAATAAGCCCTAGCATGATTTTTCAGGATGCTCCTAATATAAGCCCTACCTCAAAAATAAGCCCATTAAGATCATCAGCCACACAGACATATTTAGTACCATATTTCCTCCAAAATAAGCCCTAATTTGTCTTTTGGAACAAAAATTAAT
>JANHFO010003767.1:129163-139965 GCA_032468095.1 Pareas carinatus
TGTGTGTGCAAGAGCTTGACAAGTCTATTTCTCACTCCAGCAATTACTTAATACATCCCCTTAGAAATCTGATAATTGGATCCTGTAGCAAGTTTGCACATACTTTGGGGTGACCTTGACTCCTTAATTATTCCTTGCTTTGGATAACCAGCTTTCTACTTCCATGCCAGTCACATCTGGTTTACCCATCATAGAAATGAAGAAGAAAAAACCTCAACCACAAATCCTTTCCACCGAATTGAAACATCAGTTTTGAGAAATGAACCTTTTCTTAATCTCTCTCAAGAGCCAAGGTGCTTGAAGAGCTGTGGGTTTTTACAACAGGGGTGTGTATTTCTTCCAATCCACCCATGCTTCTGTCCTTCTCAGCAACAAAGAAAGGGTCTTCTGTCCATGTAGTCTCCATGATTGTTTTTAATACTGTGTTTTGTGACTTGAGGTGAGTCAAGAACACCATGCTCTCCAATGCATAAACGAGAGAGAAGATTGACCTCCTTCAGTGGTTGTCCCATCTCCGCCACAAGAAATTATCACTTTTCTTTGTGGGAGACAAAACTGAAATTGACTAAATAAGAGAGCACTATTGATCAACTGACTGACTGACTGACTGATTGATCGATCGATTGATTATGTACCATCAGGTCATTGTCAGCCTAAACCACTATGCTTAAGTGGAATCTCTTAGTGGCTAACAGCATGTTAGGTGAATGTGGAGAGACAAAGAGACCAGTCCATCTGCTGGTATGTGGGCTACTACCAGAAACATGTATCAATAATGACTTATTTTTGGCCAACAAGAAAGCCAAGGAGGTAGCAGCTTAAAGTTTGATCTAGACAACAAGAAAGAAAGAAGAAGGGGGAGGAGGAAGAGGAGGAGGAGAAGGAGAAGGGAGGAAGGTCATTGTCAACTCTTAGCGGCCACACCAATAGATTTTCTCCAAAAGAATCTGTGAAGTGTCTTTACCATGATAGGGGAAAAAATGCATTCCAGAGGAGCAAGAGATAGAGAAATTTAGATCCTTTGGTCAGGAGGAAGAGAGTAAAGACGACTCCTCCCTAGCGATTCTCAGAGTCGAGTTATAGTGATGCAAGCAGTTAATTTAGTTCGGCAAGATTCTGTCTGCAGGTTAGGGAACAATAAAGGAAGCTGTTCAGGAGGAACTCCACCTTTCTTGGTTCTCAAGGCCAACCAATGCAAGACACTTCACCCTTCACGTAGGGCATCATTGCTGAAATCTTGCCTGAAATGGATTTTGGAAGGAAATTCTCTTTTATCGCCAAGTGACAACTCGGCAGGGGTGAAAAAAGCAGACATATGTTCATATGCTTGTGTGGTGCAGCTGAACTCCTTCAGATATCTCCTCTGTGTTCCAAAGATAGTAATTTCTGCCAGTTTAGACATCAGTCTTGAATTACAGTTGACTCTCCAGCCCATCTTGAAATCTTGAGGCACGAGTGCTCTGTTAACCCCCCCCCCAAAATAGAACCCAATTAAATTGAACACTGAAAGAATCAGGACAAAGTAATGTTTGCACAATTTGTAATGAAACTTGGAATTTGCTACCATGAAGTATGCTGGTTACCAGCTTGACTGACTTCAAAGAAGGGTTGGACCAATTCATGGAGGTCATGGGTACTGACGGCGTGTGGTTGCTTCTGAGAGCATTGGATGGGAGAAAAGTAGGCAGTTGACTGGCCACTGTGTGAATAGGCTAATGGCCTAAATGGCTCAGAGTTCTGCTCCAGCAGGGCATTGCTTATATTCTTATGTACAGTAACATGGCCTCCGTGTAAGTGATGTACCAGGATGAAATCAAATCTTACTACCATTAAGATATTGGAAGGGGCAATGTTGCATCATTGTCTCAGCAGAATATGACTGGGGCTTCTGATTTATTTATCACTCTCAGAGTGACTCTGGTTTAACATGGATCTGGGACAGTGAAGTTGATACTCATAGGTGTTCTTCAAGATTTGTCCGACCTTCATAAGATCTCTCTGCATCACCAGGAACCATAAGCTAAGCCAGCTCCAGTTTCCTATAAAGGGAGCCTTACGCTCAAATGCCGTGAACATTGAAACCTTTTTAAACATGTGCAACAAGCTGGATATATGAAAAGCTATCAAAATTGACATTAAGAGCACCAAGCACTAGTGCCAGTCAAACAATCTTTCCCTTCCAGCACACTTGCCTTGACAATCGGGGTCAATCATCATCCTGCCAGATAGATCAAAGTATCCTTATACTATGAAGCCTAGCCAGCAGGTACAGAGGGCACTTCCACTAGAAGCATGGTCACCTATATTTAAGAGGGACTGCTGACAACATTTGCAAAGAGGAAATTATTTGGAAAAGTTACTTGTGAACAAGGATAGAATTACCTTTATATTAGATTACCTGCAGTCAGAGGAGCTTCTAAATACAGCTAGAACTGGGAACACACACACTCTTTCACAAGCAATTTAAACATCTCCATATATTCCAGTTCCTAGCATTCTATATATTGTACGTTTTAAATTCAGGTTGTGCATCTAACTGGCAAACAGTCACACTATAAATGTATTGTTTTAAATATATTACCAGGGGGCGCGGTGGTTCAGCGGCTAAGACGCTGAGCTTGTCGATCAGAAGCAGGTAAAAATGCAAGTAAAAAAAATAGGGACCACTTTGGTGGGAAGGTAACAGCACTCCGTGCGCCTCAGACATTTAGTCATGCCAGTCACATGACCACCGGGACGTCTTCGGACAGCACTGGCTCTTCAGCTTAGAAACGGAGATGAACACCTCCCCTAGATTCGGATGCGACTAGGACACATGTGCAGGGGGAACCTTTACCTTTACGCCTCTGGTTTTTTTAATGATGTTCTGCCACATTAAAAATGATCACTTGGGGAACAATTCTTTAAAAAGTTCTAGAGGTTGTTCTCAAGAGTTTGGAGAAAATATGTAGCCCTGTAACTGGCGCTGTATGTCTGACACAATTTTGTACAATGCTGGCTGGGGAATTCTGGGAGTTGAAGTCCACAAGTCTTAAAGGAGCCAAGGTTGGAGACCTCTGCTCTAGTAGATCTAGCAGCCATGAAAGGGTTACATGTTCTTTTCTATACAGTAGAGGGAATGGAAAGTTGTGCAGTCCTGAACAGAGTATCGTGCAAATCAGATACTTAATTTTCAATTATACTACTGAAGTGCATAAAGGCTGGATCAGCAAATGATAGCTGCTTCTAAATCTGACTTAGCCACTGCATTGAGAATTCTGGTTCAGCATTCTAAAATTTAAATTGCAATTTGCATGTTTCCCTTGATAAATTCTCTGATTCGGGTTGGTTTTTCAAATGCTTGAATATAGTCAAAAATAACATTTTAACTAAGTTAGACAATATCGTTACTATTTCATTTTTTATTGGAGAGGCTTTATTGATACTTTGTCATTTCGAAGTCAATTCTTGGCCATCGTGTGTAGAAGTTCAGCTGCCAAATGAAGATATTTGTCAGTGTTTTCATTTTCATTTTGTGGCAGCTGCTGTTTTGAAGACTCGTCACAAGGAAATCTTAGCATAACTACTGTCGTAATATTTTCCAAAATATGAATATTGTTTAAATTTTATAACACATTTTTCAAACCATTTTGTAAGGAATAGCTAGGTGGAAGAAGTCCTTTAGGCCAATGAATCCAGTTTTCTGCTCAATGGAAGAATCCAGTTTAAAGCATCTGTGGCAGATTGCGGGCCGTGGAATCATATACAAATTTAAATACTGAAACAGAACAATCAAATGCCTTTCATGACATAGCAAAGCTCTCTGAAGCATTCCCTCTTAGATTATTCATTATTGCATTTGCCATAGCTTCAAGTGCTGTTCAGAAAATAAACAATTCAGTAAGATGAATGTCCAAACTTCTATGTTAAAACTTTTGTTGTAACTGATGACAAACCATGACTGGCGAAACATGTTGAATAAGTATTTGTATCTAATATGAGCTTATTTTTCATTCACTTTAAAGTTTTTTCAATTGAGAGCTCCAGATTTCAAAACTTAAAATTAAGCTTTTTAAAGAGTGTTAAGTGAAAATATGAGGAATATATTTAATTTGATGTCAGCTTTTCAAATAAAGCTACTCCAGGTGGTTTACAGTAAGAATATAAAAATAAAACAATATTGTGGTAGTCCAGCAGAGGCACTCCTAAAATGTACGGTATGTGAGAGCTGTTGGTTCCTGTGATATTTCACCCTTCTTTTTCCCAATTCAGGAACTGATCATAAATCCCTCCAATTTATTTGCACTCCATTAAATAATGTTTTAACACTGGTATCTTAACTTATAAGCAATTTTTTTCTAGAACTATTATTTTCTTTAGGAACCTTTTTGGAATTTATCTCCAAACAGTATTTCTGTTCCATCTATCAGATTAGCAGAACACCTAATACTTCTTGGAAAAGAATTAAGTGAAAATGTATAATTTTGAAGAGAAATTCTTCAATTGTAACAACAAAATAAAGTAGAAAATAACTTTGAACTTTCTAAAAATAGCACACTACCTATTTCTTTTACTTAACTAACATAAGAACTGTTGTTTTAAAATAACTTGGTAACCTATGAACTATTTATTTACTAAGTTTCCAAACTGAAATTCAGCCTGATTTTTTTTTTAAAAAAAAGAATATCACAAACCTAAACTTGAAACTTGGTGTATTTCCATATATGGTATTTGCCGCCCTTGCATTTTCATCACATTTTGGTTACTTTGCTAGCCACAATGAATGTAAACATGTTGTTCTCTGTCCTTTTTTTAAAAAAGAATTTTATTGGTTTTAAACACAAATAAAAATAAAAAGACAAACAGACAAAGAACAAGTGCTTCAAAATTTTGATCAACATCAACCATCTACGTATATATTTTTACAAATCTTTCAACAATGTCTATTTCATCTTACTAATACACTTTCAAATCTACTCCTTCCATTTCTTGTCTAACCATCCATAAAAGTTATTCCATGTTTTGAAGTGTGCCGATTCTTCTTTATTCTTCAACATTAAAGTTAATCTATCCATTATGCACAGTCTAAAATTTTTCTAATCTCTTCAACTTGTATTGTTTTTTCATTCTTCCAATTTTCTGCAAAGACAATCCTAACTGCTATCAGGATGTGTATTGTCAAATATACACATTATTTATTAAATTGTTCTGGGAAAATACCTAACAGAAACAATTCAGATTTAAAATGTAAGTTTCTTTGTCATTTCTTGTAACCATTTATGTACTTTTTTCCAGTATTTTTCAGCATATGTGCCCGTTCACCACATATGATAGTATGTGCCTGTATTGTCTTTACACTTCCAACACCTGTCTGACACTTCTTTACTCATCTTAAACATTTTGCACGGTGTCATATGCCATCTGTAAAACATCTTATATAAATTCTGTTTATATGTTGTAGCTTTAGTCATCCTTCAATTTTTTCCCCATAATTTCTGCCATCAATATCAATAGGATATCCAAACTTTTTGGCCCATGTTATCATAGTCTCTTTAACTTATTAATCTTGCATTCTTCTATCTAATAAAAACGTATACATTTTATTTATCAATTTTTCATTATTAGTCAACAATAACTCATCAAATTCTGTCGGGCCATTTTCAAACTCTTCTATTTTTGCATCTTTATCATATCTACTTTTTAGTTGTAGATACGACCACCATGTAAGCTTCATATCCTGATTTTCCAGTGTTAGTCTAGATTTTAAATTTCTCTCCACATCTAAAATATCTTTATATGTCCAAATCTTTTTCCTGTAAAACAAGTTGGGATGTACCAACGCTTCCATAGTGGAAGCCCACTCTGAAATTTGCATATATAATTTTTGTTTAACTTTCTCCCATATCTTGTATAAAGCAATCCTCACATAGTGATTTTGAAAATATCTATGAATATTATTTTTACCATACCATAAAAAAGAATACCATCTGAATTATAGATCATAACCCTCTGAATATAACAACCTCTTATTCCTTAACATTATCCATTCTTTAATCCATGTTAAAGCAGATGCTTGGTAATATAAATTCCAATCTGACAGGCCCAAACCCCCTCTCTTCTTATTATCCTGTAACAATTTCAACCTTATTCTTGCTTTTTTTCCTTGTCATACATATTTTGTTATCAATGCTATCAATTCATTCACAACTTTCTTTCCCAAACAGTCCCCCTGTTTGCCCTTTTTGTTAACCAGAGAAACTATATGATGCTGTAGAAGTAACAATTTCAGTGTTTTTACTGAGTCTAAGGATCAGGACAGATTGTACAACAGAAAATACATTTCAAAAGACTTCCGGTCAATGTCGAGATGCTGTAGGTTGAAAAAACTGGAGCTCTGGTTTTAAAGTCCAAAATTTTTCTTGTCTGGGGACCCCTTGGGATCTAAAAGTCACCCTGTAGAGGTGACAAAACAGGGGGCATTCCAGAAGCCCGGGCCAGATGGCAATTGGTCCGGATGAACTGGAAATTCTTTCAAACAAGCACAAGAAAGACTACCTACATGTAGGCAGCCCGAGTCTCGAATGACCAAACAAAGATGAAGAACCATGGCTTTGCTGCAGACATAACAATAAAAAAGTTAACTATTAGAAGCAAAATAGAGTACACTTATTGGACAGCTAATACAAAGACTAGGTAAAGAAGAAGAAAAGAAAGAGGCAGAGATGAACTGTGATAAAATCGACGGATATTGGATATAACGAGTAAATCTGGAAAAAAAACACTTCAAAGAATTATAAAATATAGAAAGAGAAAGAAAGCATCTAGTAACATTAACAAAAGATTGAAAAAAATAAGTACAAAAGACAAGAAACTGGGAAGCACAAGAAATGAGATAACATCATATAAAGACAAAGAAAATGAAAGGCCAAAGCAGATTTCTAAGAAAATTAGGAACATCCAAAGACAATGTTGCTTCCAGGTAACAAATTTAAAGAATAATATATACTATAGAGAATCAACCTCAAAAGGGAGTTTAATTCAGTGGAATAACTTTGGAGAAAGAGGTGGAATAACTTTTGATGAAGGAGTGCGATATAGAAAAGATGGAGGCGAACAAAAGAGGAAGGCAATGGTGTATGATAGACAGAAATTTATACAAAGAGGTATTGGATAGAATAGTGAGAACATATATAAAACTGAAAGTTAAATTTTAAATATTTTTAAATTCAAAATGGAAATAATATGAGAAAGTTTTTTTTAATAGGGAAATGTATGTTTTGATTAGAAAAAAATGAAAAATGATAATGATATAGATTATCAACCTGAATGTAATGATAATAACATTAGGATTTATTCCAGGAAGGATAATATATGAAGAAAAATGATATAGATTAGAATTTTGAATAGTAGACATAATGATGTTAAAAGCTGGAATTATTCTTATGAATAGTAAAAAAGTATTAATTTATATCAGATTAGAAAAAGAAGAAAAGCAATGTCTAAATTAGAACTCTAAGTGAAATGTCTTTCTTGTCAAAACTTATTTATATGTCTAAACTTAGAAATGGAAAAAATATGAAAAATAGCCATTAAATCAGGGAAATTGATGTATTAATTAGAATAAATAAAAAGGAGAATGACATTGACTTTAAAACAATGTATAATAGTGATATTAGGAGTTATTATATGAATGAGCGTATGTTAAATGCTATCAATTAGAAATTTGAAATAGCAAAGGTAATGATTTCAAAAGTTGAGATTATTGTTATAAATGATAAAAATACAAATTTATACTTGACTAGAAAAATGAGAAAAGTAAAGCTTAAATTGGAACTTTAAATGAAATATCTCTATTAATGAACCTATTATAGGAAAAATATGAGAAAAAAGTAACAAAATATTGATATTTATGCTTGTTTAGGAACATGAGAAAATATATAAATTTTAAATTTGAAGAATAAAATGAAATACTTTTAATTTCATAATATGATAAATTGGCAACTTTTTGATTTATTTGATTTTGCTGTTTTGCTGTTTTCAAAAGGAATGAATTTAATTTTGATAATTGCCATATAAGCAACTTGTAAAAAAAAGTAGAAAACAAAATTGTATGAATAAGTTGTACACTCAGACAACATGTATGTTAAAAATTGCACTGTTTTAACCATTATGAAAAATAAAAAACAATAATCAAAAAATAAAATACACTTCAAACATTCTACTTCATTGGTTTTTCTTCGAATTGTTTTGTTTTGGGTTCATATGCATGTTGATGTCATAAAGCAATAGTTTAAAATGTTCAGTATTTAAACTTTAACAGAGGAAATGCATCAGGCTTGAAGACTCACAAATGCACTACTTCATTTAATTTTCAGCCATGTCATTATCACATTGAAAGTACAACTATATTCCCTAAAGAGGGTTACTTCAATGTGATGGTTCATTAAAATATGTACATTATAAATTGATGCTCTAGTCTGGAATACTGAATTGTCATGTGGTTTAATGACCTGAAAGTATTTCTAAATATATTATGGTAAAATGTCTCAGTGAAAAAGGAAACTTACCTAATCTCCTAACATCTATCCAGCAAAATAGGCACAGTGAGATATGAATGTTTAGATCAGTCTGTTTGGTCATTTCTTTTGCTCTTGATGATTATTTGTGACCAATCAAGCATATTAACAAAAATCTTCAGTGCTTAACTGGAATTCGGTGGATGTAAACCAGCACTGCAAAGATGATTTATGGTAAGTAGTTCAGAATAGATTAGTTTCATTTTTCCTAGCGTTGTACAAAGTACAATACAATTACTTGCACACTGAACATCTATTCAGGGTTGTCTAACTCCACATTTTTTTTCTTCTAATCAATGTTTCATGGTGAATTTTTTGAAATCCAAGTTTGGCTTTTTTTATGAACAGTTTATTGTTTGTGGTTTTGATCAGAAAGTCCACCCAGCATAGGAAGAGGTTACAAGTACTATATATTTATATTTGTTGAATGTTGCTGTACTCAGATATGTGTAGCAGCAATGCAAATTGTTGTTATTGTTTACAGAGATAACAGCTATAAACATAAGTATTCTTATCCTAATTTAAAAATATTTTTATCCTGCAAAGCCTATTAAACTATAAACTGAACGGTCAAAATTATACCTAGTTTATATGATAAACAAATTCGGAAAGATAAGATGTGTTGAGTACAGTCCCTCTAACCAAGTCATCAAGGTCCAAGAATGGAAAAGCTGAACTCTGACCGGCTCTCAAAAGGGGAGCA
This sequence comes from Pareas carinatus, assembly GCA_032468095.1. NCBI lineage: Eukaryota > Metazoa > Chordata > Lepidosauria > Squamata > Pareidae > Pareas > Pareas carinatus. The sequence goes on from JANHFO010003767.1 coordinate 138,422, forward strand.
TACCAAACAATTCAAAATACATCCACTCAGCAGCACGTATCCATAAAATATGTAATGAGAACGCCATATCTGAGTTGCAGTCTCCTCTTTTCTGTTATATATGACCATGCTGGGGTAATGCTTATGAACAATTTAAAAATAATGGTTATGGTTTACATTGAATTTATGCAAGAGAAGTGATTTATCTCTCTGTTAACAACCAGTTGATCCAAGAGGATACTGCGTTTCCTCAAAGAGGAAATCTGCATTTTATAAGAAAGGGGAAATACAGAAGTGGGTGCACATTGTAATGGTGCAAATGAGTAGAAAGGATTTAAGAATTTAAAAAAACCCCACATGGAATATAAATACATATCCAGCTTGTATGCTTTGAAAAAAGCATAGTACTAGAACTAGAAACTCAAGGCTATTAGACAAATATGATATTGAAAGAGTTAAAATTAACACCCAAGCAAATTATGCTCAGGATAGGGCCTTTCATCACAATAAATGATGGAATTAATCATGAGGTCTGAGATCTATTAGGTCTTGACTACAAGAAGCAAGGAAAAATAACCATTTTATAGATTCCTAAATCTAAAACCAAAATGCCCTAAAAAGAGCAAAAAAAATGAGCACCACTAAAGTCAGAACGAACAAAACACAGCAACGTTTGGAAGGAGGGTAAAGGATAAAGAACAAGGAACTGATCTTGTTGAATTAAAACAGGAGCAAAAGCACCCACTAGCTATGGTAGATACAAAGCTGGCAGGAGATACGGATGCAAAGCAGAGTCACAAAACGAGATCAATTTCACCTTCAACAAATGCACCAGGAGATTGTTGTCTCCTTTTGAATCTCTTTCCAAAGTCAAGGTCAGCAAATATCTGAAAGCTATCTTAAATGAGACATGGGGTTTAATAACCTGAGTTTAAATCTTATAATATATTCTGTTCCTCGTTCAGATGACGGTATTTTTATCTTGAAAGGGTGCATCTTAGGACAAAAGAATCTTGGCAAATCTGCTTAATATGCCAAGGTCCCAATTGCTTTTAAACCATCAAATCTTCTGTCCCTAGTCCATAAAGTAGACAGGCCAGGAAAAACTGCTCTGAATTTCCATCTGCATCTGTCTTGTCAGGTAGTGGCCCCCAACTTTTTGGGCACCAGGGACTGGTTCCATAGAGAAAGTTTTTTTCCACGGACCGGAGGGAGCGTGGTTCATGTGCTGCCTGCATCCCGTGAATGGGGCTTGGCTTGTTTGCGCGGCCCAGTTGCTGGCATGCCGCAAACCGGTGCCGGTCCCCAGTCCAGGGGCTGAGGATCCCTGTTGTGAGGCATACTAAATTTGGAATAAAATAACATGTAACAATAATAGAAGAGAGGGTTAATCTCCAACGTCCTTTTTTATTTTTGTGTGATTGGGCATATTATGTATTGGATAAAGGATTTAGTAGTTTCACAATGATGGGTTGTAAATTATGTACACGTATGTTTGTAATAACCATGGGTGAAATGCTGGTCTGCGGGGCCCCTAGACCAGGGTGCACTCAGCCAGAGGCTGA